>CM031236.1:660246639-660384828 GCA_018340775.1 Taxus wallichiana var. yunnanensis | reverse complement strand
GTTATTCAGTTACGTATTGCTATTTTGGGTTTCTTTCTCTTGCTTATTTTTCATTTTAGGAAGCATATTTGTTATTCTTCGCTTTTGTTATATATTTCGTAAGGAATTTGTCTTGCTTTCTGGTTCGCATTAGTGAAGTCATCTCTCTTCTTGCATCGAACATAATTTTAGTTTGGGTTTAAAACACATGCCATTGCATTCCTGCTTGTTGTTCTTCAATTCTAGTGAACATAGATTAGAAGCGCGAATTAGAGTACCGTGGGGTGATATCACGGTATTGACGAGGAAATTAACCCTAGTTTATTTCTTGGCGACACCATCTTGAATCACTTCACCGTTAACATGACCCAGCTGAAACATCCCCCACTTTTAAAACGGTATTTATCATTTAGTTGAAGTAACCTTATAAGCCAAAACAAACTTGACATTTCTAGGTCTTTGTTTAGGATTCGACATCATCTTCGTCCCAAGCATAAGCCCACGATAAGCCTTAAATTAACCTAAGTTAGTCTACGGATTGCGTGTATGCGTCTTGCTTGTTTTGAGTCTGTTTTCTGTCATACTTTGTCTTGTGATCAATAAGTTGATAAATATACTCAACGTTGCTAAAAAATCAAATTGTGACCTTTTATATCTTCTTATCTTAGACTTTTGTGCAGCGTAGTTAAGGTTCGACAGTTTCTCTTGTGGCCAGGCCATGGTTAGTAAGCCGTCTCGGTTCTTTGTCTTCATCGGCCACGACAAACAATAACTTGCCAATTCATCATTAAAGGGTTGTTTTGTTCTTGATAGTTAAACTTTCTGTGTGTTCTTGTCACTTGGTTGTCATTATAGGAAGCAAGCCGCGCCATGGTTTCACATGCTGCTCACATTAATAGCACCTAAATCACCCCGCCACGTTATAGAGGAGCCCTACGGATACCGGTGAGATCCCCCAAATTCCTGTGGAAGCAAGGACTTTGCTGATTACGGATGCTAATCGGTATTGTCTGATACTATTTTGTCGTACCACGGCCGTACTTTGATGGTCGGCTCCGCGTGGCGTACTAGTATGTTGCTCATTTAACTCATCTCGATATACTTGCCTTACTTCTACTGCATCACTGCATTCGTCTCCCGATCCGGCCCGGCCCGGAGGTTCACTCTGACCCCGATTAGCTTTCCTTTAGTTGTCTTGGACCCCACGTATCGTTACCATAATGCCCTGCCTCATCTCTCTTTCGGACCACTCAATTTAAACTATATAACGCTTTCTTCACAAGGCCTGCTTCTCAAGCTCCGCCTGCCTTTCATTCTAGACACGTATCCATTAGCCTCAGCACATGGACATCCCTGTGCAAGTAGCACCATCATCTCATCCGACTACGGACTTAATCAAACGAATGATGGACAAATCACCTGACTGAAGACACATTTGGGAAGTCGTAGCGCGCCCGACATCACGGCCGGTTTGTCGGGAGCCATTCTCACCCGCCATCCCCTTCATTTCATACCCTCTCAATGGGAGTTGCAAAATTTACTGTTTCAACAGTAAAGAGGATCCTCGACAACACTTTGCGATCCCATTTAGACATGTTGTTGTTTGATTGCAGCTGATGATGCTGCGCTTCCTCCTTTGCTTCCCATGTCATGTGGGACCGCCTTGAGTGGTACGGTGCTTTAACCTAGCACCGATCTTCTCTTTTAACCAACTAGCTCACAATCTTTCTTGGAACATTTCTCCATTAACATTGCCCGAAAGTGATCTATCAGCAAACCTCATGCCATCGTGATTGACTAGCAGATGACATCATGATTGCAGTTTCATTGACGATCATTAGACGCTATCGACCAATCTACGTTATGCCTTGCCTTCAAACCCGAACCTATCAGACTATTTACGTGCAGCTGCTTTATGCAGCCTATCTCCCCTGCACTCAAATTGAAACTTTCCGCAACATTCAATGGGAAGCAGGCTTTACCGCTGGTTCTGGAAACTAGAAATTTAAGCACTTAGAAGAAGAGAGTAAGTTGCAACACGTGAATAAAAACCTGATTTCGAACTCCGATTCTGACAAATGTCTAAACACCACACCACTCCTCACGCGTCCACTTCTTCTGCAAATCAAAAGGGAGTCATGTGCACTTTTGTAATGGTCAAATCTCGAGAACACTTGGTCAAATACTCCACCAAAACCACCCATAGTCTTAGTAAAGAACCCATCAGTTTACACTCCACCCAGGAGGAGAACTTATCGCGTCATCTCTGGAGAAAATTGCTCCAAAGTTTGGGGCTATCACCTTGCCCCCTTCTGTTAAAGCCTCACTCTCCGGTTTGACTCCACCATGTAATGCCTTCCTGCAGTGCACAAAGAAAATGACTTCAGTAACTCTTCATAGCGTAAGGGACATTAGTCGTGAAAGCTCCTGAGATGTTGAAAACACATGAGTGCGAGAAATGGTTGCATGCGGGGATATAACCCTCGATAATCCTAACGCTCTCAAGTAACCGAAATCGAAATTTTCATGAGCCATTCCACGAATCACTCGTCCAGCAAGAATGTATGTGTGAACCAAGATATCTTGTCCCGAGAGTGGCCGTATGAGATCCATGCGATCTTGATTCTCAAATGTGCTTTCACATTGAAAAATTTGCAGATCGAAGCCTTCTCCTGGCTCAGCATAGAAGTCTGAACCTCTTTCACCACCATCAAGCTCAAAGTGAAATCAATATCCTTTACCCATGAAGAGTTAGACATGCCTTTGGGACTTTCTTCTTCTTCTCATCGACGTAGTCTTCTTACACCACACATCCTTACAAGATCAAAAGTAGTGGATGTTATCCAGTTTATCTATTTCCCCAAGCGTCCTTCTACGCTCGTATCTTCACACAAGGTGAGAAAATCTCACCACTCTCTTTTGACATCTCTGTGAGCACGAAATCTCTTACACTGGCAATCATCACACATTCTTTAAACATGCACAGATCCTCGAACACGCCCTCACTGCCTGTTAATTCTCTCATATCACCTAAATCTTTTCAACTTGACATTGGTACCTCTTAATGATCTTATTGATACGATTACCTCAATCTACCTCTCGTGTCCACACCACAAGGTGATTTAGAATTCCTGACCCCACCTTTTCTTCCCACGTCTGCAGTACAAATCACACAAACGCATTCGAGACTGCCATTGACGTAAGATGATTAACCAGGCCACTGTCAGGGCACGTTTGAGTGCTTCTCCTTTTTCTACTCGGAATGCAAATGTTTGATCCTCGATGTCTCCACCATTATGTTCGAAGTGTTTACGTGAAGCCCAAATGCACCTGTTCTCTACCTTCACCCCCTCGCCTCTACCCGACATACAATTTCGTCAGCCATCTGATCAATAACCCGATAGATCTTCCCCTGCAACGCCGACCTCACCAGTGGCCGGTCTTAACGCTGCTGGCGACAGTCTAATTTCTGAAAATCCAAAATCATCGCCTCACACTGGGGACTGAGCTGGTCTGTGCCCCTGTCACAATCAAAGCCATCGCCGTCTATACTTACCTTTCCATGTTGGGACCCCATCTCTGCACTTACATGAATATGTCGCCCCACCTCTCTGGGTTTTCTTGAGAGCAACTAACGCTTCAGATCTATACATGGAAATTCCGAGGTATAAGAACACAGTCAGCTCGCGTATCCACATTGCCCACCTATCGACCCCCCTGAAGCAAGTTCAGTATCAAGATTTGTGTTCCTAGGTCCTCCTCTGTTCCCGTACAGTGGTTGTTTTACGATACCACATCATTCTGCGGCTCATCCTTCAGAAGGCCTATCTTCTCGCGGGAAAGCAAGAAATCACGTTTAGTGAAAACCATGTCAGCCTTTCCTAATTCCAAACCACCACCCGTGCTTGTAACTAGTCATGCCCAAACATTACCATAAACCACTTTGACAATGAATACCTAAAATCCTACTCTTCCTATTTTCACTCCACTCAAAGGATCTTCGCCAAAATCATCACTCATGTTGGTGGAGAATGTGTAATCATTTCTCTCACCTCCACTAGACCTTATGACCTCGCTTCAAAACCCCGACTCTGTGATTTACGGCGAGATTGCAAAATCCACGCTTATCACTCGCACTTTTGTGACAAAGATGTGGAGGGATTTAAAGCTCTAAAAACATGCCATTCGCCGGGCCACTCTCTCGGTTAAAGAAAGTTAAGATACAAAGACAACTACGAGAGGAGAGACAGTTTCCTTCATTCTCTCATACCATATTTTTGCCTCACTCTCACCAAGATCTACTCCATTCTATTACTGGCCTCACCTCTTCAGAGAGAAATGGCGGGTTATCGACCAAATCTTTTCACTCATCCTAGAATTGGCTGCAGTTAATATGATTAGCTATGCTTACCATGTCGCTGACCTAGTGCGTAAAAACAAGAATGGGAAAGCAAAGAAAACACGCTTTGCGGCATCGCTTTTTCTTCTCGTCGAGCATCCCGATCAGCACTCATCACTTTCGAGTGGTCATTCGCGGATCTCACCTATCTCCGCTCTCTTCTGGCGTATCGTCACCGCAGGCTCTCATTGGCGACCTCGCTTTGATGGCACTGTAAAAGGACGTGTTGCTGCAGTCTATTCGGACTTCCCGGAATCTCTCATCGACAAGCTTCCTGCGTGAGACTCCTTCTGAGTGATAGTAGGTTTTTTTACCTAATCGAAACCTACTACCGTCACCTCGTTTCTATCACGCTTTGATCATAAGTTGCTTCTTCTCACCAAGACAATCCGTCTCCACGCAGCCAATGCCATTCTTATGGCCGGCTGCGGTTAGTTTCTCGGAAGATGAAATTATCGCATTTCTTTGGTACTGAATGACTGACATTTGCCCTCTTTCATCATCTCCGCTTACGTCGGGGACATTTGCATGCGTCGGGTTATGATTAATGCCAGGCGTATGCAAACATCATCTTGAAAAGCCTTTCTAGCGAATGAATATCCCCTTACTAGTGCGTGATGCGTGCCCCATCATGTATCGCGGTCATGTCATTCAGCTTGCCATGTACTTACCTATAGCACGCGTGATCCTCTTGTTCGGGGTAGGGGGCCACTGCATTTGCCTCGAACTCTTCTACTGTCTTCGGGAGGAGAGTTCCACGATATAATATATTGCTGTGAGTTCGTCTCTGGATCAGAAGTGCCATGCGGATGAAAAAGGCCCCCTACCATTACATGCGTCACGTAAAAATTTGAGTACGAGGAAAGTCACACACCGTGTGTTAAACTGACTCCTCTCTTTAAAACTGCGGCAGAATGTGTTCATAGCAGCTTTACTCTAACGTATGTGCTTATACCAATCAAGACACCCATACATTCAACCCAACCATCCTCTTGAAATGTACCTAACTGATTCAATGCCTCAATGTGACATTTGCGTTTCTTCAACTCCATGAAACCACCATCGCCCGAAAACCACTTCCCTTTTCCTGCAGCTAACATTCGACCTCAGGCCCCTTAGGCAGATGTTTGATCTGCTGCTTACAGCACGGGGGGAGTCGCCTTTATATCGCATTAGTTCTTCTCTACTGCACATGAAGTGCGACAATGATCACGTACATCGCACCTCGGCACGACAGGCCACAAGTGGGAGATAATCTCATACGGACCACCCCATCAACATGTAACCTAACGTGGGGGTGTAAGACGATTATCCTCCATTATCCTGAAGACACTCCTCTTTGGTGTGGTTCCCTTCGATCAACTTTTCATTACTGACAACGATGATCGTTTAGCTTCTCACCTTAACCCCGGCTCGGCACAATAACTTTGAAAGGCTTTGGTTCGTCGCTTTATGAAACAGAGTGTCGACATACACTCTTTATTCTCGTGACTACCCTTCGTAAACATAATGGTCGCGGTGGTCTCGGTTTTCAGAAACACCTTGGCCAGGAGACACTTCTGCCTGTCCAGTACATCTCCGAAAGAAGAAGACGTGGCCCCTACGAACCATATCATCACCCACTTTCTCATCATCACCCACATGTCTCTGGAGCCACGAATCCATCCCTCCTAACTTTTTTTTCATAATCTTATCTCTCGTGGTCCTCTCACTTATCAAGCGCTGATAATGAGGACCCGTCTTCTCTTCCCCCTACGTATCCGGACATGATCGAAGAGGATTCGCCTTTGATTAATGTTGTTGAATGCCGTGATTTATGACTCCATCCTCCCACTTGCAACCCAGGCGTGGATAGTTCTTATATTCAACTGATCCTTCACGCCATTCGAGCGAAACCATCTTTGAGCGAATCTACCGCAGAAATCAGCATCTTACACGTGAGGGAGATCCTCATTGTGAAGATTGGGTGATCCACTTCAACACATCGAGCAAACCGCCTTTGCTACCTTTCTCGTGTACTCAGTGACAAGCTGGCCAGCATGGTCTTGGCGACATGCTTAGAGAATTGATCCTACCGTTCAAGGTCCATGCACATCACCTAGCCCTGATTCCTGAAACCCAGTCCAGAATGAGAATTGAGAAAAATGCATCCACGCATTGCTCTCTTAGTCGAAGAGAGCTCCAGCGACTCCTTCTGTTTCCTTCATCTTGCACATTAATAAGTATCCTCAGTGGATTTCTAACATCGTGCACATCCTTAATTAAAGCGTGATTGAGACACGAGATATGCATTGCAGTTTTAGGGATCTTAACCTCGCTTGCCACCAAGGATGACTTCCCTTTACCTCAGCATTTGACCGACTTGTTGATCTCTTTCGGCAGGTCATGCGAGATGCTCTCTCTATGCGGATGGCTTTTCAGTAGATCTGATTCAAATTTTGGTTGCCACTGCCCGTCGACAACAAAACTACCTTCATAACTCCTTGAGGAACCTTCATTATCGCAGTCATACCGTTTAGCCTTAAGATGCCGCAGTCTTTACTCGCTCGGTAATTTTATGACCTGCATTTTTTCATGACATTATGCCTTGACATCCATCTGAAGATTATGTCGACGATATCTTCGTGCAAGTCTAAACATCGTAGAGGAAAATCTCGATGTTTTTAACCATTCTTTGACGCTCTATTACAATATTCGTCCGCCCCTCAACCAAGAAATGTGTCTTCGTGTTCTTTCGAAAACTTCTTGCTTTACCTGCTCTTTTCGTGGCAGCATTGAGGTCGCATCCATCTAAAGTCAAAGCTATCCTAGAAATGCCCCCACCCAAAATCTCAAACAATTCGTGATAGTTTACAAAAGTGTAAGCTTCAATCCATCACAATAGCTTCATCTCCCCAACTTTCAGATCGATGTCAACCTTTCCATCACCTCCTTAAAAGGATATTGCATTCCAAACGGATGGGGCCGAGAATGTCACCGCAAGCCTTCAAGCTCTCAAATCCTATCTCTCGGCGTACCACCCGTGCTTATCCCACCCCAAGACAATCGCCTTTTCTACCCTTTACCTTTTCCGCCACCACCACGCCTCGTAGGGACCATGCTTCACGACATCGTGACTTCCGAGAATCGCGAACAATGCTCGCTTATTATATAAAGTCGTGCTTTGGTGACTATGAGACTAGGTACACACATATAGAAAAGTTATGCCTAGCCCTATCATTCGTGGCCACCCAAACTCCGACACTACCTTCTAAATCACAAGACTTTCGTCATCACCACATACGAGACCCCATCCATTACATGTATGCAAACCTCATCTCAACCAACGACGCCGATGGCTTATGCTTCTCGCACGATCTTGACCTTGAAGTTTGTCCCACCGAAATCCATCAAAGGACAAACTCGCGGTCGCAACTTGCGGGAAGCTCCTTTACCTCGGGAACAATTTACCAATTTTACCTTTCCCCGACGTAACTCATCGCCACTCTTTCTTTACTCCGTGGAAGAGTCGTACTCCACCATGACCCTCTTTCTTCGATGGATCTAAATGCCGGGCCATGCATGTGAGGAGCCGTGCGTGTTCTTATTCCTCTCGACGCCGAGCCTATGCCTCTTTCATTCCGACTCGATTTCCCTTGCACTAATAATACAAATGAATACGGAGGCCCTTGCTCGGAGTCTCCAAGTCAAGCGTACACTTTGCATAGGCATCAAATTCTATCAACATTTCATGGCCGACTCTCAATTGGTCAATCAAGTTATGGGCGCCTACCAATGCAAAAAAACCAGAGAACTTGAAAAATACAAACACTACGTGATTCCCCTTCTAGCCTTATTTACTACACTATTCTATGTACTAAACCATTCCACTGCCCGACCAACAAATTTCATGACACTGGCTCAGCCTCTGCAAATTCCCGCCATTGCACTGCGAATCGACTCACTCATGTTGTGGTCCAAAGAACTTTTTGCCCCATCCTATTCACAACCCGGTAGTTTGTATGATAAATATCAGGTCTACTAGTTCATGCAGGATACCCGGTACCACCAATTTCACGACTACCTTACAATCTCTCGTCCTCCCACCCGACCTTTACTAGTAACATGCAACGATGTGCTTTTCTTAAAAAGTGTTTCACGCTATGTTGTCGCTGGGGACTCCTCTATAAACGTGGCTTTGATGGCATCCTCCTTCGCCGCTTCCACTGGCGGCACGGAGGCCACTCATACCATCCAACTGAGTCCACGACGGTATTTGTGGTGGACATTTTGTGCAGCTGCTTTAACGCTGTGGGCCAAACGAATCCTTCGCCTTGGTTATTATTGGCCTACTCTCAATAACGCATTTACGAATATGTTAAGCGTTGTGTTATGTGTGTCGGCTGACGTACTGAACCTTCAACATACTCCTAGCCACCCTCGCTCGGTCGCTCGAGATCTTTGGCCCTTCTCACAATGGGGTTTAGACCTTATTGGTGAGATTCACCCGACCTCTTCACAACGTCACCGTTGGATAATCACAATAATCGAATATTACACAAAATGGGTGGAGGCTATTCCACTCATTTCAATCAAAAAAGAAAAATTGTCGAATTCATTAACCAAAGACATTATACATCGCTTTTGGTGTTCCTCATCGCTTAATAACGAGATAATGGTAAATCTTTCAAAACAAGTTGTTGCAAGACCTTTGCGACAACTTTGAGTATCAAACTTAGCTTCTCATCACCCCTACTATCCACAAGCCAATGGTAAGCCGAGTCTTCTAATAAAACCCTAACCAAAATCCTCATGAAAGTTGTCAATGAATCCGGAAGTAATTGCACGATCACATTCCCTTTGCCCTTTGGGCTTATCGTCTTAGCATTCGTACCTCTACTAATGCCACACCTTTTCTTTGGTATACGGTACAGAAATTTAGGTCGTTTTTCCTCTCAAATACAAATACCCTCCCTTAGAATATCTCTTGGGATATTCTCACTACGCATGATTTCCGCGCAAGGCGGTTAGCCCAGGGAGCTTCTGAGTTGACGAACGCCGTCTTACGGGCTCTTAATCACCTTCAAATCTATCAAAAACGCATTAAACATGCTTATGATAAGCGACTTCATGAGCGTACCTTTAAGGTTGGTGATCTTGTCCTCAAAAGAGAATCAACATGTAACCAAACTAGAAAAAGAGCAAACATGGAAAATTTGCTCCCAATTGGATGGGGCCTTATATAATCACTCACACCTATGGATCTGGTACTTGTCGTTTAGCTTAAAAGCTTTAATGGTAAACTGAGCTGAACCCCTAATGCCTTGCATCTTCGACCATTCTATCACTGTTGAAATTAGTGTTATATCACTTCTTATCTACCTCGCGCTCGTCCCTTGAGCTCACTTACCACTACATACACTCGAGTTTCTACACTTCATAATAACTATCAAAGTTTGATCCTCACCTCCCTTGATGATGCCTTCCCCTTTTTAGTCTAGTCCATGACTTCAAAGTATTAAAATAAGCCGTATTCTTATGGGATTTTCTTGAGTCAAACTTCTACTTAAACTAGATGCTTCACGCCAAAAGAACATCTAGTCATCTAAATTAAATATGAAATTGCTCCTCGAAGGACAACTATATGCCAAACTATTGCTTCTTTATTATATATAGATCGCTCCCCAGAAGGACATTATGCATTACAATCATATCTGCTACTATAAATGAAGCGCTCCCTCGAAGGACAGTATACATAGTGATCGGCCTTTTATCGGAAGCTTCTCGCATTGATCGCCTTCGTGAAGACCTCAAAGAATAATACAATCATATCCCTTGTAGACTTCCCCTGCATCGATCGGTTTACATTCAATAAAATAAAAGCCTCATTCAAAAGAACTTTTGAGTCATGGACTTGTCTATTTAGGGTAGGTTCTCTTTAGTCAGAACACTCACTTTGTAATAAGTTCTCTGCACCTCAGGCCTATACCATCCACCTCACCTCACCATTTGTTTCAACCGACTCGAGGGACGTGACGTACACCACGATATATCAGTGATCATACAAATCTTTTCACCTATTGACTTCTCGTCTATGCACGGTACACTAGGGCTCCAAGCTCATTCTCCTACGTGGTGTGGTTTGTTTAGCTCTCTCCATCTACGGAGCACTCTTTCTGCTTTGCCTCGCATCTAGGATTGTGTGTTGACCTTAATCAGGACACGATTCCTACTACTTAGTTAGGCTAACTTCCGCTTCCTCATACCTTTTCAACATCACCAATTCATTACCAACACCATCAACCTTACCTTTACTAATCTTAATATTTTTACCAACCAACCAATTGCCTTAAACCGTACCAAATTGTCTCAATTCGCCTCTCCCGATCCTAAGGGAGAACTACATCGATGCCCGAGGCCCTCCTTGCTTTGTGCGAAGGCTATGTAGGTAAGCTTCGGAGACATGGGGTCTCCCAAGGTTAGCTTGACCATCCCCTACCATAACCTATCATGTGTGTGGTAAATATAAATATTTTTGTGTATTTCTATTTAATCACATTCCTCTTTATCCTTTTTCAAACACAAAAAGTCAAAATGAAAACATTCTTATTATTATAACTCAAATCAACATACATATCTCGTTTTATTTAGATGTTAAACAAATACATCTTCTCTATCATCGACACGCAGGTCGGTACTCTTATTTATTCTTATACCTTCTTAACATTTATTTAGACCCTCACGCCTCATCCCGGGCCTAGGTGATGATCGTGATCGTCGACCCTCTCGGCCGGTCTCTCGTCCTCAAAGGTACCACGGTATTGGTGACCGCCACGATATGCCAATCTCTCCTGTAACATATGAATACGCCCTCTCGCATGGAGAACTCCAGCCTCTAGTCTCTCCGCCCGTGACTCATGACCACTAACAATCCTCTTGTCTCATTCACACCTGTGTTTGGAGCTGCCGAACCAAATGCTGCAGACGATCCCTCTCTCTTGTAATCACCGCTATGTCGGGCGCTCACGTACACCTCGCGAGCTTCTGCTACCCACCATAATCTATAGGCCTCTGCTGCTTCTCCGCATCCATTACCCTCGCGATCGGGCCGCTTCCTCTTCAGCCCTTCTGGAGGTGTTGGCGGGGAGGTGAGAATACGCCTCTGCACGATCCTCATATAGGGTCTATAAGCCTCGGGGTATATCTGCACAAATCCAAATTATCGCCGCACGTGATCTATAGGAATCCTCTCATATTCACCTTGGCTCGTGCCCACGCGATCCACCCTCATTCGCTCTACACCCTTAACTCCTCGGCTATGCTCTCTTTGTTACCATATAGTTACCGTAAGGCCTCCAGATGGATGTCCGCACATCACTCTCTCCCATATACACGCACGTAATACTCAATATCACCCGTCACGGCCTGGGATCTCGCCTCTTGTTAATGCTCTCGACCCATAAATGCGAATCCCAACCTCTCTGCACTCTGGTTTCTCCCGATTTGGATGGGTCGGCCTATTGATCGCGACACAAACAATGTGCTCATAGGCCCAGCAAGTGTAATACATATGAACAATCCAACGATAGTCTCCGTGATTTCACCTACAAAGCCATAAACCCCTGTATAGCTCCGCTTAATATGCAGTGCCCATGCAAACGTAACATTCCTTTCTACCATCTCCCCAGGATAACACACATCAATGCCTTTGGAAATCTTCCTCCTTCGCCTCGTAATGCATAATACCCTACCGCTATCATTAATATCACTGCTAACCTTGTCTCCTCGGGGGCGTGTCTTTGCCGTACATACATTACCATACGTAAAGGATAAACCTTGTTGTGTCAAATCTCGGTAGTATGGACCAAATACTTAGTTATCACTCCACCGCGCTAGGTAATGCCTCCGATATATCTTGGTTTTCCTCTAATAGGAAGCCTCAAAATACGAACACATCTTCCAATGTTATTGTCATCTCCCCGTTGCAAATAAAGGTATTTGTCTCTGATTCCACCTCTCGATCAATGCCTGCAACATAGCATGGTTCCGTAATTCGTGAATAATAGCGGATTCCACTTAACCCCAAACGATTTATCAATGTCCATTCGCTGGTGTTACATCCGCTCGGATCCGTGATAACAAGCAGTCGCGGCATTATCATTCATCCTCAACCCCGCTGCTCTTCCTGCGTATACACCAAAACAACAAACAACCATTCAATCCGTGGAGTTTTTCAAACATTCTCGGAAATTCCTCCGATGGCGGTATCGATTTATACATAACCGATATCGGTTGAGTAACCAAATACGGTTCTCCCTAACTGCATTGGAGTCCTTTATCGATTACATACATCTTGCCTAAAAAATTCCACTACGATAATAAATTGCTCGTTTATTCCTCTCTGTATACACAAACATACCCAAACCCTTGATTACCTACCACGTAACACTTACCTCACCTATAACCCTTGCTATCATGTTTTCTTCTTCATATCTACCCACTTAATCTCTTATTCATAACACATGCAAAAATCAAATCACAACCAAAACATTTACCTCACGGGGTTTGCACAGTGAGCTTGAGGTGGCCCTTGTCTTCCCTCTTGTCCTCCGCCTGGATGTTTCTCTCGTCCTGCCATTATCACCACTCTTTTCAAATTCACCTTTCCACTTTACGAATCTCCGATCGCATTCACCTTCCTGTCTCTCTTCTCCTTATCACTCAAATCTCTCATGCAAATACCTGTCTCGATCAAAAGCGCCGCGTTCGCGTATTTAACCTCTTGCGTGGCTCTACAATTAAAACTTAAGTTGCCACCCTAGCTTTTCTATTTTTAGAAAAGCTCATACCTAAATAACAGGTATCGAGTTACTTAACCGATATCGGTCTATCGGCTATCTACCGACATTTCGGTTTTCTAACCGATATCGGTTACACACCTATCTTTTCTCAACATCGTTCTTTTCTTCATTTCTCACCTAAATTTTTATCGTCATCGCCCTCTTTTCTGCATAAACAACACAATTTACCACATTTGTTCATCCACCACATAGCATTACAATTTCATTAACATCATTTATTTTATACAAATACACAAACCATCAACTACGGATATCAAGGGCAAACTATCAATCTATACATCATTTGGATCCAACTCATCGATTCATATATCACATGTCACAAACCACCAATTTATCACATAACCCGACATTCATATATACGTGCAAAAACAAAAACATCAACATCATCCATCTATCAACATGTCAACTAAAACTTATCATACATTATATATTACCAACCATTAACAAATATTTAAACACATTTTGAACACTGCACATGGATCAAAACATCATCTCTATATATATACAAATTTTCAAAAATACAATGTTCCCTACATCGGGGCCTCTGTGATCTCATAATCCACCAAAGCCGGCACGCAGGCCGCAATAACTGTCAAAAAAATCTAGACTCGGCTCAGCAGGCCGGTATACTGATAAATGAATAAATGAATACATGAATAATACATAGGCACGCAGCCTCTGTCAATACACCCGGTTTGCATCGAGACCAATGCCCATCTATCAATACACCATGTCACAGGATCTCTCAACTCTCCCCACCGCCCTCGACACCTCTCTCCCGGGTCCCCGTGGTGCCTCTCGCCTCCTGCTGTGACGGACCCACCCGGTGTGGGCTGCGCCTCCACGAGACCTCGGCTCAGAGAGGTCTCTGCTCTATGTGCCGCGTAGGGCGATAATCAGCCCCGGTACCATCAAGAATATCACGATAGTATCGGGCCTCCGCTCTAGCCTCCATGTAACGCTCTCGAGCCACTAGCAGGTATCTTGGGGCTGGTCCCACGACACCTACTTACCGATTGCCCCGTTACTTGTCTGTCTTGCAGTCTTGCATTGGTGGTGCTCGTGGTACGGTGCACATGTACTTTGTGCACATCGTGCTCGTGGGGGCCGTGGCTTTACTGCCATTCTTGGTGGTGGTCTTTGGTACTGTGCTTCTTCTTCTGTACCTAAACTGCGCACTGTGGTTTGTGGTGCTTTAGTGGTGGTCTTTGCACGTGCACAATACTCAAGCACAAATTGCCTAATCGTAAGACACCTATCGTCTTGCTCTTGCTGCAGCTAGGCCGCCTTTACTGTAAGAGCTGCACTTTGACCCCCGAGGTGATCTCTCTCTCCATCATCTGCGTGACCAGTCAGGCAATGCGGTAATCTATCTCATGCTTTGCTCTGCCCGACCTCACCACACCTGTATGCTCCGTGCACCTGTAAAGATCATCTACACCCTCACCTGCTGGCCTCTCTGCTACCCAACCTGGATCCAAAGGCTGTGGTGCAGGCAGTGGGGCCTCTACATCATCTCTCCTATACTGAGGAACGGGAGGTGGCTCGTCCTGTCGCAGCCCCATCTGCCTGCGTACCCTCTCCAGGGGTATCCGCTCGTACTCTCCTGGCCTCCGTCCTGCTATCCAGAATGTGTACTGGATTAGGCGCAATTGTAAGCGGGCTCCTCCGCCGGGATGGTGACCTCCGTGAGGGTCTCCATCTGATGTCTCTTCTTTGTAAGGCCCTCAGAGGATGTACATAGTATGCCACATCCCGACTCGCCATAATCGCCGTGGTGCCGGCCCACGACCCCAACCACCTCTCGAAAGCCATATCGGTATATGACCTGGCCTGCACGCTCTTCGGGTAACCCTATCTTGCTCGATGCATACGATGTGCTCGTATGCCCAACAATGTAACAAAATGTAGAACAAATACCAAATCGCCTCCTCCCAGCGATAGCCCCATAGCTCCTGTATAATTGCACTGTATATCTGGTGCCCAGCGTAATGTGTGCTCCTCCACCATCTCGTAGCATTACCCCATCGATGCTCGTGGGAGCGGCCTCCCTCGAGTCCGGGAGGCGACAGTGATCCCACCATCATCAACCTGACCAGGTCGTGTCTCGTGTCGATGCGCACGGTGCAGACATGTCACCGTGCCGATACTGCGCTTATGGTAGGTCAGTCGCGCGGCTACATCCCCAAAACTGCATGTATCTTTGTCCATCGTAGTCTCTGAATCTACGGAAGATCGCCTCTCCCTCAATAGGTAACCAAGGATGCGATACACATCCTCCATGTGACGGTCATCTCCCCAGGTCGGGAGATGGAACACATTGGTCATCGGATCCATCTCTCGATGAGAGCGACCATCAGCCGTGTGATCTCTCTCTGCTCGCTCTGCCTCTGGACTCCACCAGTCCCACTTTCGCATGATGGCCCAATGAGCCGCGAGATCGTGTGGCCTCATCCGCACCAATAAGCGGGGGCATCCTATCCGCATCGTCAGGCTCGCGACGTGCTGCAAAACCAACCCACATCCTTAGACCTACTCTTTATTACAACATCTACTTTATCATCTAAACACCCCTTTTTATCCCCAGACCATACGACTCTCTCTTTGCCCCCTCTAACAACCTACCACCCCCACACACCCACACCAAACCCAACCCAACCCAAAACCCAAAACCTAACCCCACACCTAACCCTTCTCCACCCCTAACCAAACCCCCACACCCGACCCACAACCCAACCCAAAACCCAAAACCTAACCCCACACCTAACCCTTCTCCACCCCTAACCCAATCCCCACATGCACCCACAACCCAACCCAAAACCCAAAACCTAACCCCACACCTAACCCTTCTCCACCCCTAACCCAACCCCCACACCGACCCGCAACCCAATCCAAAAACCCAAAACCTAACCCCACACCTAACCCCCCACTCCCACCCACCCCAACCCAAAAACCCAAAACAAAAGCAACCCAACCCCACTCCCACCTGACCCCCAAAAAGCAAGCCTACCACGCGCCGATACATGACCGGCGCCTGTTGCCAACAAGTCTTCCTTTCCCTAAAATTGTGCAACCGTGCCGGTCGCTTAGTGACCGACATCGATCACTTTATCCTCTCCGGCCGAACCCCGTGCCCCCCAAACCCATTTTTTACCTATTTCTACCCATCTACCCACCCAAAACCCTAAAAACTTACCCACCTACCCACCTTAGCCTATCTAGCCTATCTACCCTCTCCCTTTTTCAAACCATTTCCATTTTCTCATTATTTCCTAAAAAGGTTAATTCCTACCCAAACCCCCAATTTAGCATAATACAACCAAATCACCAAATTAAAGAGTTTCGAATCTGCCGACGAACGACGACACGTCGTCGTGGTGGGATGGGCGGTGGCGGTCTAGCTGGTCCAAATTTCCCTCCCTCGGCTCCTCTGCGTGTCATGG
The DNA here is from genome assembly GCA_018340775.1 of Taxus wallichiana var. yunnanensis. Classification (NCBI taxonomy): domain Eukaryota; kingdom Viridiplantae; phylum Streptophyta; class Pinopsida; order Cupressales; family Taxaceae; genus Taxus; species Taxus wallichiana. The sequence goes on along the minus strand of CM031236.1, from coordinate 660,368,167 downwards.
CTCCAATCCCGATCTGCTTTGGGTCCCGCCAATCAATCTTGCCTCCTCCCTTAATCGGGCCCACTATCAACTCTCTCACTTGTCTACAATAGCTCCGCTCCTCACTCAGTCAAGCCTCTAATCCCAACTCTCCATGTCGACAAGTTGATTTGGTTTGCAAATAACAAAGTGACAATGACAAGCCGTATTTTTCTTTTTATAGGTTATTCGCCTTTCACCGATATCGAGTTTCATTTTGCCTAAGCCAGTGTATCGGTCCCTTAACCGATATCGGTCGAGCAAAATTGACATCGGTTCTCTACCCAACTTTCCCCCAATTTTATTTTTTGCCCCTATTTACCATTTGCCCCTTTTTAACCACATATACGCCATATCCACCCTTCTTTGAACACCATTTGTTTCTCTATTTGGCCCGACCCAAGGCCTCAACCTACCTGTTGGCCCGACCCAGTGGCCTCAACCTACCTATTTGGCCCGACCCAAGGCCTCACCCTACCTATTTGGCCCGACCTAAGGCCTCGCCTAACCTATTTGGCCCGACCCAAGGCCTCGCCCTGTTGGCCCGACCCAAGGCCTCGCCTAACCTGTTGGCCCGACCCAAGGCCTCGCCCTACCTATTGGCCCGACCCAGGCCTCGCCCTACCTGTTGGCCCAACCCGAAGGCCTCGCCCTACTGTTTGGCCCGACCCAAGGCCTCGCCCTACTGTTGGCCCGACCCAGGCCTCGCCTACCTATTTGGCCCGACCTAAGGCCTAAGCGCCCTAACCTATTTGGCCCGGCCACCTAAGGCCTCAACCTACTCTATCCGGCTTGACCAAGGCCTCGCCCCTAACCATTTGGCCCGACCCAAGGCCTCGTCCTGAACCATTTGGCCCGACCCAAGGCCTCAACCTACCCATTAAGCCCGACCCAAGGCCTCAACCTACCCATTAAGCCCAACCCAGGCCTCAACCTACCCATCCGGCCCGACCCAAGGCCTCACCCTAACATTTGACTCCGACCCAAGGCCTCACTCTACCCTTATGACTGACCTGGGCCACCGCCCAACCACTTGGCCTCGACCCAAGGCCGTATCACTTCACTACCATACCCACAATCAACGTTTTATTTTATCCATCCATCATGTACCTTTTGTTCAATCGAGCTCACATGTTCGTGTTTTAGCATGATTAGGGTCCCCGACTTGATCTCACAACCAACTTTGCCTGACCTGACCGTGACGTTTATCTCAACCAAACCAACCATTTATGCACCGCCGAACATGCCTAAATGTTCCTGTACCTCACCATTATATACCTCGAGCTACTTCCTATGCCTTGATACCAGGATTATATCACCCTTGTTTGGATAAACTATCGACCTTTGCCTACACATTCTTTGGTTTGCTTGTCAAATCATGTACCCTCGTCAGATCTATTGCATTTCAACATGCGTCTCGCTTCCTCGACCTACCCCACCACCTTACCCTCATCTCTACAACATGTGCCCTTTATCAACCCTATCCCCGATTTCCCGCTCACTCAATCGGCGATAGATTTGAGGGGGATTACCTACATCTTTAACATGAGAAACCACTTCATATTATTGTCCGCGCAGCCTTTACGAGAATGTTACACGCACGGCTGATAAGGGGCTAATGTAGACACCAAATTTGTGTCTTACGACCCCTTGTGACCCGCATCCCATTTCGCAATCTAACCTCACCACCTAAACCTTACACAATTATTTATTAATTACCTTATAATTGATAAATCCACATCACCTTACCCGCACCTCACTTTGCCACCTCATCATGACCTAGCCCTAACCCTAAACTAACCTAATTAGGACCCATGACTTGGTCAGACTCACATCCATAACTAATGCCTCCTTACTCGCACCCAAAGCCGACCTTCAGCCACTTGACGAAGCCCGCAACTCTCTCGGGAGAAAAGCAGGGAAGGTGGGATATTTTACTAAAAATAGCCTACTTTTTCCTTACCGATGCCGGTTTCTACTCGACCGCCGTCGGTTCGCAACCGCCACTTCCTCAGAAATGGGCTCCCAGGACCAAAACAACGGATCATAATTTCATTTGGGGATCAGTCGAAGGATTTCTGGATCAATAGAGAGCATTGCGAGCGAGGAACAGAGTCCAGATCTTCACTTGACAGAGCAGAGACGAGTGAAGAAACCAGAAGTGCTTGCAGTAGAGGATATCAACTTGCATCTTCGCCAAAACCAGTAAGTCATATCTTGCATGTCCTCTGTTATAACATTTCTTCTGCTCTGTGAATTTCAGTCCTCCTAAATCCGTCTCTGAATCTACTACCCAACGTGTCATTGCATCTAACTGTTATCCTTTTACTTCTAATCATCCCATTTCCTAATATCATCCATAAACCAGCCTTACAAAACACCATAGCTACCAAGAAGATCCTAGAACCCACCGGTATCGGTTATCGAACGGCATCGGTTATCGATTATCGGCATCGGTTCCTCTCGATCAAAACCAAAACCAACCTTTCCCTACCTAGTTTAACGAAACAATTTAATTGATATTTTGCAGTCTTTTGTGTTAATTCATATTAGCAGGGGAACTGACCACCTTCGAAAGGAAGTTTTATATTTCCTGGGCCCAAGGCAGTTCCCTCATTTATTGTCTAATTAAAATCCTGTGGTCTTGTGTTCTTATTTGTAGGTAGTCCTTCCAAGACAAAAAGAAGTTCTTCAGCATCAACTCCGATCTTTCTCTACGGTGCGCGCACACCATCTCGACATTCAACAGTATTCCTCCTAACCCTAACCTCATCTGCTTTCTAAAAGGAATGAAAGGATAGAAACAACTTATTCCCGAGGAAGCCGTTTAAACATTCTCGAAACAACATGAGAGATTCGGTGATCTTCTTTCTCAGGTTTTGACTTCCCATTGAAACACACATGCTCTCTAAATGGTGATTTCCTTGACTTAAACTTAAGTTCTTCAGATCGTTTTGGCTTCTCTTTGAGGTTTCTCTATACGAGACAATTTTGATTTATTGCAAAAAGAAGACTATTCCATAGACTTACCTCTAAATCATGCTCTTCTTTAGTCTTGAGGACTGATTCTTTAACTGTAATATCTTCTTTCCTAACTTATTTTTCCTCAACCTTCCCCGTTTTCTCTCTCATATGTTCACCCTTGCATGTGGTTACTCTTTGTGGTCTTAGAACACTCCTCATGGTCTCCTCATGCTCTATCTTCATCAACTTGTTCTCTATTTTACACATTTGTTCTCTTTCAACTGATATTAGTCTAGTAGACTCACTATATTGACTAGATTCCTATTCACATTTGTTACTTATGTTCATGTTTACCTCTATAATTGCCCTTGGAATAATTAACACTCTAATATTAATACTCCAACCTCTAAATTTTTCATGAAGTCTGAGAACATACTTATAAGAAATATCATTTATACTTCCTTGTTGTGTTAAACACTTGTTTTGGATCCTTTTGGGTTCTTTGGTTTGTATCAAACTCTCCTTGTTGCTCCAAAAATACATAAGAAACTCCTTTACTCTTGAAAACTTGTCTTGGTCTACCTGCAACCATGTAAACTCCAAAATTACTTCAATTTCACTCACTACTTCTTGGTTTTGTGCCATGCCCCATGAGGTTGGTTGATTCAAGTCTTCTCTTTTCTTTGACTTCATAATGCTTTGATTTCCATTACTCTGCATCTTGTAGGCTCTATTTTTTTGAGAAGATATTTTCAGACCTTTTGAGGTCTTTAGGAACATTTCATTGTTCTACCTTTTACTAAATTTACTTGTTCTTGGTCCATTCATGACCATTCTTGACAAATGATCCCTGTAACTTGCATTCACACATGCCAACACATAATTAGATTAAAAAACCAGAGCTCCACTGCCTTCTTTAGTTACTCCATGCATATTTTCAACTTGTTTTTCACTTGTATCCTCTCATAGGCTGGTTTGTAAGCCTTGTTTCTTCATCCTTCTCTTTTGTTCTTCTTTACTCATGGTATCTTCATCAAGACATTGCTGCTCTTTTTGAAAATCATCCTTCTTTCTTTTGAATTCATCTTCATTTTCTCTTGCAAATATGCTCTCTTCTTGGTTTAGTTTGCTTACTAGGACTAGCTACTCTTCACTCTTTCTGTTTTGGTCTTCAAATGACATGTTTGCTTCCATTCCTTTCATGACACTCTCTTGTGTCTTCTCTTACACTTTTTCTTCATGATATTTCATAAGATCTTCAAGGACTATTTCCTATGTCCTTTACTCTTCTTCAAGGTTATACTGTTTCTTGTTGTTATCACATTCACTTTGGTGACTCAAGTGACATTCTTAGTCATTCTTCTCTCTCCTTAAGGACTTCATGTTCTCTCTCAGCCTTTTTTGGGATTTCACTGCATTTCATGATCCTTTTCAATGGATCTTAACTGCTTGCTCTTACTTGAAAACATTTGTCTTGCATTATCTTTCTCCCAATGGATCACTCACTCTTTCTTCTTCCTTCATGAGTGCTAAGACCTTATTTTTGGTCTTCTCAACAAACTCCTTGAATCCAAACACCATGCTTCTCCTTTCAGTACTTACATGTTGATCCATCAAAGGCACCAAAACATGTTCTATTCCATCTTTCATTAGAAAACATTTATTCAATCTTCCATTATACACTACCCTTCTATCATACTGCCATGGTCTACCTAGGAGTAAATGACATACATCCATAGGCATCACATCACACAAAACTTCATCTCTTAGACTACCAATTTGAAATGGAACCATACACTGTTGATTGACTAAAATTTGATGATCTTTCTGCACCCATGCTACCCTATAAGGTGTAGGGTGAACTAACCTTCTTAAGCCCAACTTACTGACCATTTCCTCTGAAAAAATGTTATATTTACTACCATTATCAATAATGACATTGCAAGACTGACTCTTGTCTTGCATCTAGTTCTGAATAGGCTTCTCCTCACAGATCGGCTCTTGAGATTTGATCGTTGTTGTAAGAGAACTCTTCTTACCAACAATGATTCTCCATGCTTGTGATCATCATCTCCATTATTTGACTTCTCTATACCTGAGCATACTGCTTCCATGTTTTTCATCCTTGTCTCTAGGTTTCGATTTCATGCTTCATATCCCTCTGACCATTCATCAAGTCATTCATCTTGTTCATCACTTCTCCCTTGATCAAATCCATAATCCCTTGTAGGGATGGTTCCTTCTCTTTCACCATGCTGTTAACTATCACTTTCACACACTCTTCAATAAACTTTAAATGCTTCAAAATTCAATATATCTTATCTTAACGTAGCAACCAACTCGATACCAAATGGTGCAAGGGTTCATATTCAACTTCACCATCTTCTTCTTATTTGAAATCTTACCTTCTAGTTACCTTACCCTTCCATCAATAGCTCCAAATTTTGCTTATGCTAACTCATACCTCCCCTAAAATTGAGGATCTCCTTTGCATTTGACTAGTCTTATATCATGTGCTCAAACAAGCTTGAGGTATATTGCTTCCTTACACATATTCATATTAGTACTAGTGTTCATATGAAAGGCAACCAATGAGATAATTGTACCTTGGTCATTGATCATAGCTCCATGTTCATACACCTCCATCATCCCTTTAACACCCTTCCTATTCTCTTGAATCCATTTCACACACATTGTATCCTTTACACAACCACTATGCATGCATAATCCTTGATACAAAATCTTAGACCTAATATGTCTCTTTGGTCTAGATGCTCAAATATTTATGCAAACTCTTGAAATGCCTCTAATACCTTTAGGAAACCTCATCTAACCTATCCCAAGGTGTTTAGACCCTTTGTACAGTCAGATACTTACATTTCACATGCAACCTCTCATTAAGCCCTTGTTGGCTTGTAGCCTTCTCTACCCATAAACTAAGCTAGATCTCAAATTACTCTGAAACAATGTCACCCTTTCTAGATAGATTTGGATACCCTTTATGGAGTCCTTGCATGTGCCTAAGTTTCACTATATGTTCCTTTGTACGGAATTGTGCCTCCTTTGGATTGTATTGTGCCAATTAGGCCTATTTTGACCCTAAATTGTAACAGTAGATACTTGTGGCTATAATCTCACCTGGAAATTGATTGATCCACCTCAGGAATGTTCATAATATGGTGTCTAAATTTTTTTAGCTTGACTTAAAATTTTGACCACCCATGTACTTCAATTTTTCCTCTTCCCTGTACCTGTACAGTCTACAATACCAATCCTGATGGATCTTCCTCTCACGTGTGAATTAGGAGATGAAAACTAACATACTTCTTCCAAGTTACTAGACAGAGATGCCTCCAAAATTTCATCAAGTTTAACCAGATATAATTAAAGTTATGCAAAGCCCTAGTTTGGGCCCAAGAGCTAAGAATTGGAGCTACAGGACAAATTACAACATTTCAAAGGCTAGGAAAAATCACATATACTCCTTATACCTTCCCTTAACTCTATACTTTACCAGTAAGGAAGAAACATACCTCCTTTCATGATTTTTCTTTTTCAACCTATTGCCCTAGGATATGGTCTTACCTAACAAAGTTATAAAGCTACTAAAAACACTACAAATATCCAATTCATTAACAAAAACATATGTCCAACACAAAAATACTTTTATTACTTCCTTATGAAACTTTGTTACATGTCCTCCATGTTCATTCATAGCTCATTCTCTCCTGAATCCCTCTCTTAATCTCTCAATTAGCCTAACTAGTTGCCAAATTTAGCTCCTAAATGAGCTCAACACACACTTCCATCTTGGAATTGGATGAAACAACATTCCAAGATTTCCTCCATACGTTTTCAAGCCCTATTTTCACTCACATTACATCAAATATGGTCTTATTTAGGTGTAAGGACAACTAATGCCACCTTTTTACACTCAATTTCACTTTTACAAACATATTAAACTTGACATTCATTTACTCAAGAAAATCACTCACACACTCCTAGACAAACATGTTCAAGTGGTCTCATATGACCTTATGGAATTTTAGTTCTTGATGCTCCTGCATCACTATAGCTCATTTGGGGCCTTCCCCAAGGTTGTAGTAGATGTATCTACTAAGTGTCCCCGATCATTTTCCTCCAATGGATAGTAGTATCTACATACACACAAAAATAGTAGATTTAGATATTGTTTCCATGAGAAAACCACTAATACTAGGAATAGAAAAATTGTTTACTATAATGATATAAATATATATAATAGTAGGAATGCGAGAAAATAAAATAATTCAATTAGCCTACTTGGATCCCTTACCTACCACTTTGGGTATGACCCCACATCGAAGGCTTGTATTCTTCATTTTCCCCTCCTCCCGGGATTCATTTTAGGGGCGTATATTTGTAAGTTTGTGAATATTAGGATTTTGGAAGTTTGAAATTGGTGATTTTTTTACTACCATATGGTAGCAGGTTTGCCAAAATTTTACGGTTCATAAATAAATTTGACCCTAATTTCACCTTACTATTTCCACTAAGGGTCAACCAATGTTGGTATATTCTCCATATTATATATAGGATTAATTCACTATATAATGTAGTAATAAAATATAGTTTTTAAAAAAAATTAATTTTGAGATCTAGAGTCGAAGCCAAAGGTAAAAGCGAATAAGCCAGTGAAAAAGACAAAAAGTACAATCCAAAAATCAAAAGATATAAGTGGCGCAACCGGACGGAAATTGTAGTGTGCTTTTGGATGGGAACATCCATAAGGGCACTGCACACCAGCATGATGTCATCACTAAATGGTAACATGTTTCGATTATTGAATGGAGTAGCTTGATTTTCCATGTCACCGGACGATAGCATTTTACATGCCACTAACCAGTAACATTACTGGCCAGTAGCATTTTCCATGTTATCGGCTGGTGACATTACCATGCGAAAGTATTTGGTAGTGTTTTTCATGATATCGGTTAAGTAGCATTTTTCATGTTATCAAATGGGTGACATTACCGCAAGGTAGAGTTTTTAAGCGATGTTGTTAGATAGAAATATATCTATGTGGGATTTTTTGTGCTTACGCTATATTTTGGGAGGATAAATTTCTCATCAAGATGATCATTTTAATTGTTAACATCAAAAGAATTCAAAAAAAAAATCCACACAAAATTAGGAAAAATTGCATTTTCACAAAAAAGCATTTTTTTTAATTTTTTTCTTTGCGCCATATTCGTGAGGAAAAAATTCTTGTCAATTCGCTCTTTTTAAATGTTATCGACAATAGATCATTTAATCGAAATATGCTTCTTGACCGACACTATTATTAAAAGATTTGCCATCATTTCAAACTTGTTTTCTTCATATTCGCCATCATTTCAAAATTCATTTTCAAATATTCGCCAAGGAATCTATACAATGATTTTTTTTGGGAGGGTCTTAAAATGAACCCTACTTCCTCTTCTCTGATGATACCCTAGACACTGTCCCACCCTCTCCTTGGTCATCTTGACCTCCCCGACTAACTAGGTATACGGTTTAAATAGGCATTGGTCCTCGACCAAGTCATGCCATGCCACTATTACTACCACCGATTGTTGTAGTGGTTAATGGCTTGCAACTGTGATTTCCTTAGTGGTGGTGGTGGAGGAAGTATCGTACTTATCCTCCCTTGGTCCCTCCTACGAGGATGAACTACCCCTCCTAAATTCACTACAATGATAAATCTATAAATAATTAGGTCTAGTGTAGTCTACCCAAGCGAGCATTCTACCACTCATAAGAACCATGATATACTATAGGTACATGTCTAGAATGACATATGCTAATAGATATCTAAAGTGTTGAGTACCTTGTTCACTTCATGCACTTTGATGTAACCCAACTGTCCTTGACATGCCTTGCGAAGGATAATTCCACCAATGAAGCTCCATCCCCATACTTAAGACTCTTACATTTCTAGTTGAGGTTATATGATAATGTCGACATTTGTCAATTTCAATGTTTCCCCTTCAACAAAGTGCTATGATCTCCCTAGTTAGGCCCAATGGTATTGTCCTAACATATAACTAGAATCGCTCATACACCGAACTCATCACCAATGTAAGGTAACTCAAACCCTAAATGTTTAACCTCGCCACTATTTAAACCCATGTATGAAGTACATGATAACATGTTTTTCATGAATCTAATATGACGTGTGTGCTCTTTAATCTCTATATACAAGAAAAATTGAAGCAAATGAAAGGAATAAGCGAATAAAAATAATGCAAACCTTCCTTCAAGTCCTCTTACAACCTTGGAGGAGATAGGTGAAGTGTGGAATGGATTACTACACTTGTTGCATCCCTTTGGATGATTTGGTTTTGGATGCTCCAAACTTGGTTCCAAATGGGAGAAGGATTCTACAAGCAATGGATGATCAAATAGACAACCTTTTGGTATGGAAATTCTAATGGTGATTTAGTAGAGTAATGCTGCAAAATCTCAAATATTCCAAGGATGAATTGTGAAGGAGAGAACCTCATAGTTATCACTTTGAAGGAGAGGTCATGGATTGTGGATCAAGCTTTGAATGAGTTGCGGAAAATGATTGCATTTTCCGAATTAACAGTTTATTTGGTCTATGCGGTTGGATGGTTTGAATATTCATTTAAGGGGACATAAGTTTTTAGTTGGCTTGTGATTTTATTCAAAAGGTGGTTGTATGTGAATATTTTACTTCCACATTTATAGAGTTCTAGAACTTGAGTGGAGTGAGCTAGTTCAACTTCAATGAGATGGACAATGAAGTTGAGATGAGTGGAGGGTGAGTGAATAAACGGATATATAATTTTTTAAATAGCTAATTAAATTAACCAGGGTGTGCAAGTGTATAGTTTATGGATTATAGAATTAACTAAATTAAGTCTAAAGGGATGCGGGTGAATTCTAATGGAATTTCAGAGGATAATGGTCTAGAATGCGTTAGAGAGTGATTTGGCATATTGTGTAGATAATAAGCGTACTTAGGGTGTCTACATTTTCCCATGCTTAAAGTGTTATTACGAAGTAATAACATTTTAAAGATAGTAGACACATGGATGCCAAAGAAGTATAGTGGGCCAACTTGATTTTCCCGATGAAGCATTTGGATGCCCCAACGAGTATGGATTATGATAAGGGATTATGGATTATGGAGTATGGAGTGACCTCCACATCTTGCCCCAGACCACCAGTAAGAGGCAAGAGATCAACACCGAAGACATAACATAGGTGAGTAAAGATACCTTCCTCCTTTCCTAGTCTCACACTACTATTAAGAAGTGTGGGATCAACACTAAAGACTATGAAAGATTAAAGGTGTAATGATTTGAAAAGTTGTTTTGATATTTTTGATTGATTTTTTCTTGTTTGTTTGTATTATGCTTGATGCGAAGGAACATTTTCTCTTAATCTCAACCACATGTGACTAGTAAGACGCAAGGGTTCAAGACCATAAACCGAGATGGGTGGAAAAATGACTGGGTAAAAAAGTTTAGTGCTTCCTTATTAAGGAGAGAATTTGTTTGGAAGGAAGATTTTGCCATTAGTAAGCTTCTAGATAAGAACATAGGTAAAAATATCCGAAATGGTAGAAACCATAATAGGGATGAGGTACACAATGCCTAATAGGAACAATATTAACATGTGTCTTATAGGTGAAGAGTGTGAAGAGATGATGATGTTATGATTGAGATATCTGCCCAATGAATAAAATGTTTAATATTTTTCTTTGTAGATGAGTTGATATAAGTGGTCTCCCCTAGTGAGGAGAGTACCTATGGATAAGATGTTTTTCTTTGACTTTTTATTTTCAAATAGCACTTTGATGAAGTGATGACAATGGAAGATCTTTTTGTCTTTTTATGCTTTTTGATTTTTTTAATTTTTTACGGATTAGGGTTAGCAATGGACTCATCATTTTGGAAGAGGTCCATGGTTATGTGAGTTGAATGGTCTTGATTTACAAGACTTGGGTAGACGAATTCCAAGTCAATGGAGTAGATAAAAAGATTTTCAATGAATCTATGATTTGATTGGTCTTGATTTACGAGACTTGGGCGGACGAGGTCCAAGTCAACAAAGTAGATAGAAATATTTTCAATAAATCTATGATTTGATTGGTCAAGATTTACAACACTTGGGTAGACGAGGTCTAAGTCAATGGAGTAGATAGGAAGATTTGCAATGAATGCATATTTTGATTGGTCCCGATTTACGAAACTTGTATACTCCATAATCCATTCCTATCACTTGTATACTCTATAATCAAAACCCTTTCATACTCCATAATTAAGTCTCATTAGGCATGCCAGAATGTATACAATGAAAATTGAAACAGATGAAAGGAATAAATAAATAGCAAACAATGCAAACCTTCCTTCAAGTCCTCTTACAACCTTGGATGAGAAAACTGAAGTGTGGAATAGAGTACCACACTTATTATATCTCTTTGGATGATTTGGTTGTGGATGCTCCAAGCTTGGTTCTAAATGGAAGAAGGATTCTACAAGCAATGGATAATGAAATAGACAACCTTTCGGTATGAAAATTTTAATGGCAATTTAGCAAAGTAATGTTGCAATGCTTAAATCTTCGAATGGATGAATTGTGAGGGAGAGAGCCTCATATTTATAGTTGAAGGAGAGGCCATGGATTGCGGATCAAGGTTTGAATGAGTTGCAAGAAAATGAATGCATTTTATCTTGAATTAGCAAGTTGATTTGGTTTGTGCGGTTGGATGGTTTGAATATTCATTTAAGGGACAATGAATATCTAGTTGGATTTTAATTTTATTCAAAAGGCACGGTTGTACGTGAATATTTTGCTTCCACCTTTGTAGGGTTCTAAAACTTGAGTGGAGTGAGTTAATTCAACTTGAGTGAGTTGGACAATGAAGTGGACGGTGAGTAGATAAATAGATTTTATTCTATTTAAATAGCTAATTAAATTAGCTAAATTGACACATTGTGCGGTGAGAGGGATAACTGGAAATGACTAGAAATAGGTATGCATTTTTAGGGTGTCGTGTATTAAAAGATTACGTGGATTTAGATAGTAAAAACAAATTATTATATGAGTTATAATATCATGTTGTTACTTATATAGTAATCCACTTTAACTACGAGTTAAAGTTATAAATTTGGTTCAAACTTTTGTAATATTAAAATACATTCCACTATATAATGTATTATTCTCCTACAATAAAATAAAAGAGTCAACACCAATCCACAATCCCACAAGTCTCTCCTTAGAATATTTCTTTTATCCCTAAAGACTCTCCACAAAACCTATTTTTATTGAATTGTTATAGTTCATATACAACTCGCATTATCCTCACACAATTACATATACGAGTTGTTACACATATACAATTATATTACTGTAAGATAATATACTCACTCACATTACAACAATATATATCAAATCAATGTACACCCTACATAACTCCACTGTCCAAAAACGTCATAATAGCTTCATAAAGGTCTGTTCAATTCAATACTCTTTTTCCTGGAAAAATGAGCTACATAAATACTTTACTCCCAGTCTGGCACGCAAGGTACACTCTATTAAAATAATAACTGTACAACAAATCATAACAGTCTGAATAAGATAAAAATGTTTTGGTCATATAATCCAATTTCTGCTCACGGGTTGAAATGTGTGTTTTAATATTGTGAAGCATCTGTGATCGATGCACAGTGCAACTGCACACGCATTTTCCATGGACTCAGTTTCTAAACGTCAACATAAGATAGCTGGCATTGTTCAACACAAACTGCACTGCCCTGACAAAATGCAACTCAGCAAGAATTAAAACTTCCCATTATTAGAGTCAGTAGTTAAATGTTGATTGCAAACCATTCTTAACAACGCTAGAAACTAAAAGTCTAAGTGGCATGATCGCCAAAGATCGATCACATTTATTAATCATTGCAATGAAAGAGCATATGCAGATTAGTGTTGTAATTTTATAACCAGATATGCAGCAAGATCAAAAGTCCAAGAATAGATCTATAATTAATATGTTTTCTGTGGGATTTTAATAGTGTATCATTTGTTCACTGTATGTATTAAGGGTTTGACGTATACTGTTTGAAGTGGGTTTGATTTGTAGTGTATTAGATCTTTGTTTTTAAATATTTGCTGGTTTGTTTCAATTTTAAAAAGGGTAGAATATATATGTTGTGTATTATTCATTTCAAAATTAAAAAGTTAGATAAAAATCTATTTACTATCTAGTTATCAAAATAATACTTTGAATTGGGTCACAAAAATATACACAAAATCTATTATTACAATTGAATTAATTTCTATCATCAATTTATAACAATTACAATTCATTTTGATGTTTTTTTCAGAAAGATAAATCATATATATAACACCTTTAGGATAAAATTTTATAATTAAATTGATCCCTGTAGATATCTATTTAATGTAATAGAATCTTCTTTAATGGGCTTCAAGTAACATTTACAGAATTGGTTGGGACCGGGAGAACTCCCTTATATTAATGCCTCGAGAAATGTGTCAAGTCATTAACTCCTAGAATATCTTTAAAAATATATTAAACATAAATTAATAGCCTCTACATTAATATCTAACCAACTTTTTGTTGAGTAATTTATTGAGGGATGGGGAATTCTGGTGACCTGTAACATAAAAAAATGGAACTAAATCACCCTGTTTAATGTGTATGTCTTATATAGAGAGAGCATATAGTTGTTTGTATCCCAAAACAATTAAAAAGGAAAATTAAGAGATGGTGATGCTAAAAATATCTATCCGCACATGTGAACCTTAAAAACTTCTTTGAAAATGACCTTCTACTGGTCTGGTCCACATGCTCCTCAACTTGTTCTCAGATTCACCTGCCCCCATTCATCACATTTTCTGACCATATATATATGAAACAGCCCCAAATGAATAGGATCCACTCCTACCTAGTTTCATTACTTTTTAGGCAGTCTGCTGGTTTTTGTTGTTTTTAGGCAGTATTCCATGGAGTTAAAGAAAGTTTATGCAGTTCTGATCTACCTTGGTATTAATTATCTCTTAGGATTTGGAAAATGCAGCCCACCAGGCCCAGTTGTGGAATGTTCAAGTGGATTGTCAGACTGCAAGGTTTCAAATGCTTATGGTGTTTTTCCTGATAGAAGCACCTGCAGAGCTGCACAGGCTGCATTTCCTTCCACAGAAGATGAGCTTCTGAAATTTGTTGCCATTGCTGTTGAGAAGAAGCAGAAAATGAGGGTGATAACAAAATATGGTCACAGTATCCCTAAGCTGGTGTGCCCAGGTGGGGATTCTGGCCTGGTTATAAGCACTGCAAATTTAAACCATGTTGTTTCTGTTGATAAGTCTTCCATGAGAATGACAGTGGAAAGTGGCATGGGATTGAAGGATTTCATTGACAGTGCTGCAGAAAATGGGCTTGCATTGCCTCATTCTCCATACTGGTTGGGTGTAACAGTAGGAGGAATGTTGGGTACTGGAGCTCATGGCAGCTCTCTGTTTGGAAAAGGCAGTGCAGTTCATGAATATGTTGTGGGCATGAGATTGGTAATTCCTGCCCCTGAAGAAGAAGGGTATGCAAAGGTTGTGAGGCTGACTGAAGCAGATGAGGATCTCAATGCAGCAAAAGTTTCTCTGGGTGTCCTTGGTGCTATTTCTCAGGTAATATTTTCAATAAAAAAATTTTAATGATGAAATTTAAAAATAAATATGTTACTTATTATTTATTAAGTTGTATAATTACAGTGTATTTGTTTATCTATTGATAAAATTAGTCTAAATTAAGTATGCTTGACTTATTAATTTCACTCTTTCTTTATATATTTTAAAAAAGACATTATTTAAATATTTTCTTGAAATTTAGATATTATAAATCGATTTGAGACTTATAAAATTGTAATTAAAATGTAATTTCTCTATAAATAAATATAGAATTATAATATTTTATTTAATATTAAATAATTGCTATTAATCATATTCTAATTAAAATTCAATTCATCTGTAAAGAATTATAAAAAAATAAACTAACATATTAAATATTAACATTGTGATTTTTTTTTTAAAGAAATGAAGTAATCAGTGAAAATTATTAACTGAAATACTACACACTTCTAGAATTTAATATATCCCTAAAGGGGAGTAATTAAAAGCCAAAATATTCATTATTTTGCTTTAGCTTCAAATAATAATTGTCAAATTAAAAAAACGTTTTTTATTATAATTACATGTCACATCATAAAGATTAGAATTGATGATGTGGACCAATCAAACACAATTTTCGGTTCGTGGGGTTTTGTGCATGGTAATTGTCAAAGAGGGAGCCACACTGCGTTGGACATTTATTCCCTGTCATTGTTTATACTAATGACATGCATTTCCATAGTCCAATTCTCTGTCAATTGCAAAATTTATTTATAGCCCTCTGGGAAATGCCATATTTTCAAATTTAAATGATCGATTAAATATTAAATATTATTTTATACATATTTATTATATTTAATTAATTTATTTCTGTCTAATTTATAAATATCTAGTTTATCTATTGCAACGTAGATGTTTTGATTAACTCTTTGGGATTATTTAAAATTTTATAAATGCTAATAAGATATAATTTTATAATTATTTTGTTATAATGTTATATAATTTTAAAATTTTAAAATACTATTAAGTTATATAAATTAGTTACTATAGAAACATATAATTATAGGCTTGTACAACATATTAAATTGTAACATTAATTTAATTAGGTATTATAATATTAGTTTACTACATAACAATTTTTAAATTTATAATATTTGATTTTGAATATATATATATTGCAACGTAGATGTTTTGATTAACTCTTTGGGATTATTTAAAATTTTATAAACGCTAATAAGATATAATTTTATAATTATTTTGTTATAATGTTATATAATTTTAAAGTTTTAAAATACTATTAAGTTATATAAATTAGTTCCTATCGAAACATATAATTATAGGCTCGTACAAAATATTAAATTCTAACATTAATTTAATTAGATATTATAATATTAGTTTACTAAACAATTTTTTAAATTTATAATATTTGATTTTGAATATATATATATATATATATATTTTAAAATTATTATATGAAATATTTTAAAATTATTGTTTTTAATAATTAATATTGGTGATTTATTAAATTATTAAGAAATTAGATGTTTAAAAAATTGTGTAAATAATTTTAATCATAACATGAATAAAAGGTATAAAAACACATTAAAAGAAAAATAATAATAGCAATATAAATATATAATTATATGAATGTATTTTATTAATTAAGATAAAAATTTGATGAATTATTTCATACTAAACAAATCAAATTTTTATTTAAAATTGATTATATATATATATATTATTTTTAATTATTTATTAAATATATTTTAAAATAAATACAAATAAAAATATGTTAAGCCCGAAAATGAGATGCCTTTTTAATTTGATTACTATTAACACTAATACTTGAATACGAATTTCTAAATAATATTAGTTTTCTTTAATACTAATACCAACAAATTATGTCGTCTTCGAAAGAGTGGGCCTACATTTGCTAACACTTGTGTTGACACATTTGAACTCTCTTTAGTTCTTAATAAGAGGACAGCTTGTGAATGATAGCAACATGGGATGGAAGGCGTTTTCAATGTAATTATTTGAACTAGTTTAAATCTAAGAACAAATGGAGAACTACTTGTAATAATAGGAAAAATAAATAAGGGACATCTTTCCAATTTTATATGTTTATATTTAATAAAAGATGATTGGTTAATTCTATTTCGTAGGTGACTTTTCAATCATGAACCTATGTTGCGTTCCATCACAAATGTTCAACAAGATGATTCTAACATGGAAACAACTATCTTTGCAATTTGGGTTAGAGCATGAGTTTGCAGATATAACTTGGTATCCTTTTCAACAAAAAGTCATTTACAAAGTGGATGATAGGGTGTCTGTCGATTCTTTTGGTGATGGAAGGAATGATTTTATAGGATTTCAACCTCAACCAACTACATTTTGGGCCACATCCGAGGGTTACAGGTAAAATATTCAAATGTTTACTTTTCCTAATCTTCTTAGACAAACATGTGCTCCACACTTTGAAATAAAAAAACATAGATAAGCTTATAATTTTGAAGAACATCAACATTAATTTTTTTGAATTAAATCAATAATCCTCAAGATTAAGTTATTCAAGTATGAGATGAATCTAAACATTGTTCGGTATCTTTGTGTATCTAGAGAGATTAAAGAAGCAACAAGTAATGGAAAGGGAAAGTGCGTTATCTCTAAAATTCAAGTTTCTACCCTTCTAAGCACGGGCGGGACTCAAAACACACATTTACTATTTATCGGATACCCAGGTGATTGGCTACTGAATAGAATGCAATCCGCTGGATCATGTCTTCGTAGTTTGGAGGATGGGTTGTTGACATCATGTGGGTGGGACCCTCGAATCAAAGGATTGTTCTACCATCAAATTGGAATAAGTATAAGTGTGTCAAGATCACTCAATTTCTTTTGGATGTAAAGAAACTAAGGGACATAAACTCTATTAGCATGTGTGGACTTGAGCTTTATGGTGGTATCTTGATGCCGCTACGTAAAGGCTTCCAACGCTTATTTAGGAAAACAAGATGATTCAATAGACCTTGATATTACATACTATCGAGCAAATGATCCCAACACTCCTCGATTGTATGAAGATGTGTTTGAGGAAATCGAACAAATGGCTCTTTTTAAGTATGGGGCTTTGCCTCATTGGGGAAAGAATCGAAACTGGCATTTGATGGTGTTATGAGGAAATACAAAAAATCTATTGAGTTCTTGAATGTTAAAAATAAATATGATCCAAACATGTTGTTTTCAAGTGAATGGACCGATAGCATGCTTGGAATAGGGAAGATAAATTGACTATAACAAAAGATGGGTGTGCTTTAGAAGGGTTATGTGTGTGCTCAAAAGACACACATTGTGCACCCCATCGGGGTTATTTCGTAAAGAAGGAAAAGTTTACACCGATGCTCGTGTGTGTAGACATATGTAAAGTTAAGAAAATATAAAACATTAAATTAAGTATATTACATGTATAATAAATAGTAGTTGTGTGTACCTAAACACAACTTCTATAACTTATATGTTGAGTTACTATTGTTTTCGTTATGTTATTTTGGGTGTATATAGTTAGTAAATGGTTAAGACATGAGTTTTCCATGGATTAGTTAGGGTTTCTAGTTATTGAATACGAAAGGGAGAACCCTTAAAAATAGATCTTTTACATAAAAACTTAATGAAATATATAACCATCATCATGTGATCTCTTTTACTATAGTTAGATTTGCAATTGTAATCCATCCTTGGAAAATCGTGCTCCCCTCGTTACATTTTTAACATTTTAACAAATATTTTTACAATTCCTTTTTTTGTATTTGGAATGAAACAACTAACATAGGAGATTTAGTTAATTTTCATAGTTGATGCCAAAAACATGGACAATTTTAATCCAGAAACAACTAAAATTTGGCGACTAAGGATGAGATGGAGGATTTATCTTATTTGTTTTTGAATGAGGTTAGAAGCCACTGGATATTCGTTCATTCAAAAAAAAGCCAAACCAAACAAATATGATATATTAAAACCATCGAGAACATCCACTAACAATGAGGATTATGAGTATATCAACCCTAGGGATATCGATTAGGACCCACTAGACAATGAGGAAGAAGATGAAGATATATAGCATCGTACCTATTTTAACCTACAAATGAATATCACACAATAAGAATATTTAGGTGACATGGAGATCCACACATGGTTGAGAAAGATCAACCTATATTTTAGGTGCAAAAGATTAGAAGGAAAGATGACAAGTTAAATGTTCCTTTTACAACATTTGGAAGGTGTTTCCCACATATGGGGAGAAAAATGGGATTTTTCAAATCCGATGGGGACTTAACTAATTTTTTTGATGTTTTCCGACACATTCATGGCAAGGGGTCCCAATGAAAGGTTATCTTATACCATGTAATATTTATAATACACAACATAAATATGCATGAAATACAACAAACAAGAAATGAAACATGAACTAAGAACAATATATAGATTCTATTAAAAATAAACACACAACAATCTCACACACCGAGATGTGTTGTAACAAAAATATCCCCATAACTCTTCCTTATAATATTATTCATTGAAAGTTTATCTCTACAACTCTAAACACACTCAATGACTAGTCCATAGTAAGCTCCCCTATTATACACAATTCATTCCTATCAAAAGTGTGGTGGCATGCTTATTTAGATACAAGACCCACCTTAAAATATTATCTTGAAACAACAAGTTACCCATATGAAATTAGAAGTGACACGACTTTCCATACAAGATGGGGCCCAATTGTTCATAACACAAATTGATGTAAATGAGTCAACCTCATGGATACACTTATGGATTAGGTGTATTCATGTCATCTCTTAAATGTTTTTTTCTTCTTCTCAAACTATGAAAGTTACATGTTAAAACTACACCCTTAGTCATGAAACTACATACCAACCTCTCTAATGAATCATTGCACATAATATTAATTCATATCTAATGGCCTCATGGTTTCAATGATAGAAAAGAGCTACTAATATGAACTCATTCAAGTAACATAGGCCTTTGAAATTTTCCCTAGTGATACTTCTCTTGAAATATGTTTTATAAACTAGAAGATATTGTGAACCTTGCTAACTTCATATGGACATGCCACAACAATTTAAAAACTACATCTCATTACAAACACTTATACACAATTACAGACTACATGGAACATTTACAAACGCAAGTGTGCTATAAATGTAGGTACAAAATAATGGGAAAAAATCATGCTTAGAGAAAGTGTGTAGAATTACAAAGAATATTGCATACTCATGAAGCCTTAGTATAAAAAATTAAAAGAAATAATCTAGGAAAATAAGGCATACACCAATTACAAACATATGACAACTACAAAACCAAAACATTGTGCACTTCTAAACATATCTTATTTTCTAACCTAATATTTTTTATAGGTGATGAAAAATTGCAAGTAAACCAGATGCCTCTCGCATCATACACCCTAGGTAATAAGAAAAAAATAAGCTTAAACTTATGGCTCTAGTGATGGTATTACATGTTTTGTAGCTTCAAATACACTTATCCAAGTTTCATTCTCAATAACTTAGCCCTTCCACACCAACCTTGTATTAATTACTCTTTCCATTTATTCTCATAATTCCTTCGCTTGCATCTTCTCTCTCTATTAAATATCTAAACATGAACCTATGCTTACCTCCCCATTATGTGCTTCATTATATGGATAATTATGCCACATTGAAATTATGTGAAATTTCCACTCTTCTGCTAACTTAATATCATATGTGTACTTCATGAAACTTTCTTAGTAATATACATGATCCAATCTTCTTCAATTTAATGCATTAAGTTGCTTTTAGAAATATCTCCTTCCATGAATGTGTTAAGACCATGTCTCAAAATTGAGATTATAATTTTTTTCCTCTTTACATTTACATCTATGTATATTTCATTTTATACTTTTCCAATTGTTTGCACACTTATATTTATGCACGTCTCTCATAAGCTATGGAAAATATTCTTCATCATTATATTTTTTTCACTCCTCATGCTACAAACTTCCACAACTCTTCTTGGAATCAACCCATACATAATCTAGAATGACTTATTTACTATAATTTATTTCCCCAAATTATTATATACAAACTCAAATTTTTCCAAAATATTAACTCATGTTCCCAACTTACCTTTAATAAAACATCTTGATATATTTCGTAAACTCCAGTTGATAACCTCTATATTTCCATCTATTTATAGATGATACAATGAACTAACTATAACTCTTAAGTTTAATTTATTCCACAATTTCCTCTAGGAAATGTCCTTGAAAAATTGCATACATGTTTGATACAATACTATGTGGCAAACCATGTAGCCTTAAAATCTCGTTTAAGAAACATCACAATGTTGTCTACATAACTAGGCTTCTTACAAGCCAAAAATGTATTATCTTTGAAAATATATGAACCACAAATATTTAATCATTTCCTTTTTATGTCTTGGGAAATCCTACGAAAAATCCATACCAGATGTCTTGTGATGCTTTCTTTGGAATGGGAAACCGTTAATAAAATCATGTATTCTAACTTCTCCCTTTTTCTAGTTAAAAAAATATACTCTCTTGGATAAACTTGCACACATATGAACTCATGCACAACCAAAATTATGTTTCTACAAACTATTGATGTCTTACTTTAGACACTCAAATTTAGTAAATTGCACTTTGGAAACCCTTGATTTAACTTTATACTCTTGGTATGATAAAGGTTACTTATCCATTCGTACTTAGCACTTCCCGATGTCCATTATTTAGATCATTCATCCTTGCACATTGACATGTCGACAAACCTTGAGAATGTAATGTACAAAATCCATAGACAAACATCAATTCACAAGCTCCAAACTTCATTTGTCATGTTTTTGACTCTTGTCAAGGGCCGTATAGTTTTCTTAAGACTGTACCATATGACCTTGACCTCTTTGTATGGTCTTGGACCGACATGTCTTCCAACTACACTTTCAAATTCACATCTTTTTTTGGGTCTTATACTTCATCTAGGTCATCCTTTCTTAGATAAATCATCTATGGAACCTTATATAAGCAAGTAAACACTACCTCATTTGCTAACTTGGAACTCCTAAGGCAATGCACTAGAGAACTCACATACACTTGTAAAAGGCATCCAAAGCTCCTAAATATCAAAATTGCACATCTACAGTCATTAGAGTAGCACCCACATCAGTGCCGAAGCTACAAACCATTAAGGCAACCATATTTGTCATATATAAGCATCCAAACATCTTATGTCCAAGTTTTTAGCAAGATCCAAGTAAAAGCAAACATGGTCAAAGAAAATGTCAAATCAGATTTATATATTTATATATCACATGCTAGGTGGAGAATGATATACGGTTAGAGGCCTGTTTGGAGTAGTGCCAACTTTGGCGGCACCGGGGTACCCATAACCCTTATAATGCTTGTTTTTTTATGACTCTTTATCCATGGATAAGGTTTGAAGTGATAAAGAGTCCATTTATAGAGCTTTGTTGTATGTGTGATAACTAGGATTTGACAACAACAAATAAATCCAAGAAAGCAAGCAACCCAGTTATTTGCGAAAGGCATATTCAAAGCGGGCCAAGATTGTGCATAAGGGTATAGATTATGCGGTATGGCCCTCGATCTAGGTGGAGTTATAGCTACAATTACGTTGCGAAGGTTACTCGGTTTCGGTCTCCCTATTTCACCATTACGCAATCCCATATCTCTCTTATTAAGTGCTTACATAGTTCCATTTTGTGCATTTGAATGCATGTGTTAGGTTAATTGGTACATGAAAATTCTTCCTATCTTATCGAAATTTGTGTTTGTATTGTATCATATTTGTTATGTTTGTAAATCAACTCTATTCTAATCCACACCTAATTAAATTGACCTAAAATTTAATTAAGGGTTAAACATTTTGGTTAAATTGAATGGGATGAGCCCACTGAATCTACAAATCCAATTAATGATAACTCTAAGTTCTAAATATTCAATGGTCCAATTCTTAAGAATGACTCTTCAAAATCTTCTTCGGATGTATACAATGTTTATCGTGCGGTGCCTCCACTTCCCTCATACTATCACCCCTTGGATGCAATGATTGGAATAGTTAACCATATACTATCTTCTATTAAAATCATCACTTTTGATGAATTTGATATTAATACTACACTAATTACAGATACATTTGCTATTCTTATTTCTATTAATCAAAAACCCATATGGGGTGTTTTGGTCAATTTGCACAATAAGGACAATATTTTCTTTCTCACACTTTGCTTTAATATTTGGATATTTCTATGCACATCTTGCATTGAATACAAATCCTCTCTACCGCCAAGCAAAGATACTCTACCCATTTTTTTGTTCTTATTAATACATCATTTTCATTCTTGGTTACATCTAATATTATTGTTGGTGCCCTACGGTTAGTTCTCCTTAGATATGTACCCTTGAAGATATTTGCTCAACAGTACATCATTTTGTTAAGTGTATGGTGGGCCAATATTGTATCTCAATGTCTTGCACTCATAAGTCTTCCGTTACATAAAGGGATGAGGCAATAAAAGGAAACACACATGGAATGACACACAATTGATTGGTTTATAGGGGTTACAATGATGATCATTAAGGTCACATATCCAGAGGGAAGTGATCACTACACTAGGTCAACCTAGGGTTTCCAAGGCCCATAGTCAAGATAGAGGAGAGTACCATTCTAGGATATCGATCAATGGGGAGAGAGAAATGTAGATCGATAAGACTAGCATGCACAATCTATACTACTGCAATGTAATTGAAATGTAAAGAAAGCAAAGCTAAGGGGCCGATCATGTAAGAATAATATATTAACCAACAATAATGCACATATAACACTAAGCTAATATAAAGAAATGGGAAAGGAAGTGAACTAATCTATGAAAAATGACAAAGAGAGTTAAGAAATATTAAACAATATATGTCAAATAACTACCTAGCGTATGCTAGATCCGGGTAAGTGTGATACTTCTAGATGGTTGTCAATCCACTGTTTAATACAATAATTAAACAAAATGCAAGAAATAACTATTACTAACAAAGTATTTTGAAAATAACATCCTATTATAGTTGATATGATTTAGGTATCTCATTCAAATACAATAAGAAAATCTAATCTAACAGGTTGGGTTATGATCAGATCTGGAGGTTGGGTAGGTAGCCAAGGTGATTAGAACAGTCAGGATCAATTTTGGGTGGTTTTGGTTATTTGGGTGAAGGTTATTAGGTTGTTATTATAGGTAGGATTACCAGTTACAGAGACCGATGTCGGTTTGGTATGACCGATGTCAGGTTGAGAGGGAAACCGATGGTTTAGGTTAACCGCATCGATAGAGGGTGGAATGGTAGAAACTCAATAAAATTTGGTTTTGGAGATTCTCTTGTGATTACACAGAGAATAGAAGAAGGATGGATAGGTTGGTAAAGATGTTGAGAATGCTCAGATGTTATGGGGGTTGAATATGGGGAGCCAAAAGGTTATGGGTGGTTAGATGGGTGGATTGACAGGAAGGTGAGGATGATAGGATGTAAAAGAGAATAGGATTTAAAAAGAAAGCTAAAGAAATGATGATCTAAGTAAGTATGGAATGATGCAGATCAAAACACACTTACTTGTATTTGTAGACCTAGTGGTTGGATGAAGGTGATGGTTGATCTATGAAACTAGTGGGTGATCAGTGTCATGGAAGTGCTTCCCGAATGCTACCATGAATGCCAATGTCTTCATATCAGTCTTGGTGTCGGCTAGGGTGTGTCTGGATGTGTGAGAGGGCTCTGGTTCATGCTTGCATGTAGACTCTCTCTCTCTCTCAAACTTGAATAATTCTTCCAACCTCTGGAACAAGGTTACCAAAAATGAATATATGGTAACCGATGATGGTTTAGGTTAACCGCATCGGTTTAGGTTAACCGGCATCGGTTATGGTGGGAAATCCTAGGTTTGCCAAAATAGTAGATCTTGGCTATCTTTTGGCCAGTTTTCCCATTGGTCCTGGTCTAAAATGGTATTTTCCACTTAAGTAAGTGGGCATGTTGTTAGAGAAAGAATAGGCATCTAATGTTAGGGTTAGACTAAGTCTCAGTTAGTTATGGTAAGTAGAGATTGAGTCTTAGTTAAAAGAAACATGCTAAGAATAGGTCCATGATGAGGTGTCTAGGTGATGTGGCTAGGTGAGGTGGTCAAGTGAGGATATTTATTAAATTAATTAAAATAATTAATTCAATTAATCATGTGCACTATGGGATATGAATATGTAAGGTATGGTTAATTTAATTAATGGGGCTATAAGGGTGGTACGACCTAATTTTGGTGTCTACATTTTTCCCCTTTTTGTCACGTAGCTTGTATTGGTAAGTGATGCTGACAAAAAAAGGAAGTGATTGCCCCATGTGTGGGTGAGAGGGGGTTTCCCCAAGTGTGGGTGAAGGTGATCCCCCTCAAACTAGGAACTGATGAGGTGTTATACGGAATCGGTGAGTGGTTTGATAAATGTGTAGTTGGTGTGAGTTAAGGTAGGTGGGGAAGAGTATGGGTGCTTTGGGAAAGGGTAATGGTCAACTCGGTAATAGGTAATAGGCCAGGTCAAATTGGGAATGGGTAATGGTCAAATCGGGTAATAGGTAATGGGCCAGGGTCAAATTGGGTAATGGGTAATGGAAAATCAAATGCACACATATAGATATAGAAACACGGTACTAGGTTGAAGAGCTTGCAAACTCTACATCATCCAAGGTCGATAGGTTTATCCCAACAAGGTTGAAGTGATTCAGTATCCAAGGCATAGGATATGGTCCGAAAACACAATGTAGGTCAGGTGCAGGAACATTTAGGTATGTTCCGTACACCAAAGGTTTGGTCGGGATAAATGACATGACAAAATAGGAAGGTAAGGTCATTAGGCCAAACAACATGGGTAACAACATCACAAGGTATAACGAGTACACAAGGTCAATGGTCACACAAAGTAGGTCAGGTCCAGGTAAATAGGTCATGGCATGGGTAAGGCCAAGGTATAGGTAAAATAACAAATCCTAGATGTAAACTAAGGAAATGTAGGGGTAGTTTGGGCTTGTAGGTAGGTTGTAATAAGTGTGGGTAAGGTCAAAGGGTATCGGGAAATAATGAGTTGAGGTCAAAAATGGGAAAAATGGGGTGAAAATGGTAATGGTAGGTGACTCGATGCGGTTATATAAAGTAACCGACATTAGTTTGGTATGACCGACATGTCGGTCATGTCATGGGTTAGGGTTAATAAAATGAAAAATCCATATTTTATGGATTCATTTTAATTTGTCATTTGGGAAAATGACAGAGTGGTAGAGTAAGAGTGGAAAGTGATGGTACGAGGTGTTTGAGCTGAGTTGGTGAGTGACTAGTACATGATTGATTGGCATTCGTAGGTGGGTCCACGAGATCGATTGAGCTATTTGATTGGTGGCGAGGTGAGAAGTTGATTTGTGGCATGGAAGAGGTGGGAGAGGGTTTGGGTGGGCCACCGGCATGGAGGCCAGATGTACCACCATGCAGATGACACCGAGATGAGGTAGGATTCAATCCACTTTTGTCTTTGGGTTGAAAATAATGTGTTGAAATTGGTTTGGGTTAAAAGGGTTTTGGGTGGGAGTTTTATTTTGAATTTTGGGTAAAATGAAGTAAATGAGGGAGGGGAAGGTCCAATGTAGCTTAAATAGGGTTGGTAATGAAGTTAGGTTAGGTTTGGGTAGGGTAGAGTAGGTGTTTAGGTCATTTTTAGGGATTTTGGTAGATGGGGGGGGGTAATTTGGGTGCCATGATAGAGACCGAATGTTGGTCTAAGGGTGGCCGATGTCGGTTTTCTTTAGCCGTGTCGGTCAGTCTTAGGTGACCAACATCGGTTTAAGTGAACCATGTTGGTTAAGGATAACCAATGGTGATGGTCAAGGAGATGACAGGTGAGGGGATGGAAAAATAGGGGTAAGAAAGGTTAAGTGGGAAAGAAAAATAGGTGAGAGGGGGAAGGGAGGATACATGTAGAGTGATGGGGGTAGAAGGTTGGCATTGGCATGTAAAGGATAGGTAAGTAGGTGAAATGATGTTTTTAGAATGGTGAGTCATGATTGCAATGGGGTAGGAGGCTGGTAGGTGAATTAGGTAAAATGGGGTGAGTAGGATTGGTGTGGTTGGGTATGGTTTGGGGGTTAATAGATAAGTGAAGGTTGTCAAGTTTGTAATAATGTTGTGGTTTTGTTGGATGCAGGCTAGGGACCAGCTACGGATGTGGGATAAAGTACCACCTCTGTTGCTAGTGATATGACCGAGTGTGACCACGAGAGGAGTGGAGGCACATGATGATGTTGGCTTGAGTGGGATCCAATGCTACATAGTGTAGCTCGAGATCCAGTTTGATGGTCACACTCATCGATAGATGGGACTCAATGACCAACACATTTCCACTTACCGATGGGTGAGATCACATCACCCTAGAGGATGTATACAAGATCCTGTGGCTACCGATAGTTGGGGCGTAGGTATATTCTATTACATTAGAGGCATCAGAGGAGCTGATAGTGGTTATTTTTGGAGGTGGTGATGGTGAGCTGAGGTACCATAGTGCGAGTCTGAGCTATGGAGATATGTATGTAGCTCATCCTCAGGAGATGAGGTTAGTGGTTTTTTTGATGGAGGTGGTATGTTGTTTTTCCTTTCCAGATGTGAGGGTGGGAGATTCCCACGAGCACTGATGGGGTTCTCTAGGACATGATGGAGGAGTGGGTCTATTTTTCCTGGGCACCAACATTCTTGGTGTAGTTGTATAGAGAGTTGTGGGCCTATGGGAGGTTGCGAGATTCATTTTATGTTGTACCTTCCTTCTACACTATTGTTGGGCATATGAGCACATCATATGTGTATGTCAGTTGGTTTCCCAACATATTGGATTGGTTTTGGGGGTGGTTTAGTCAGGGTTGGTTATAGGTGATGGGTACCACTTGGTGGAGAGCACAGGGTGATGAGGGCCACACATGATGTAGCATATTACAGGTGAGTGTTGGAGGGGTTATCTAGGGTTGATATTGTTTGGAGGCCATATGTTGGCTTTCCTTCATATAGGTGCATGGCATAAGAGTTGGAGGAGCTTAGCATTCTCTCGGTGGATAGAGGGGTCATCGTGTGTGAGCACAAGATGATACCAGTGGACAGGTTAGGTGAAATTTTGGGCTGCCACAGACGTGCCTCCACCATTCCCACAAGTATAGGAGAGATGACATGGAGAGGCCTATGCCTCTACCACAACCGATTGTGCCGACAGGGTAGGAGGAGTAGGTGGTGGATAGGTGGATTGATGATGTTGGGGGTCACATAGATAGATATAGGGATGTGGTGGGTGGCGTAGTACTATGGGGGCACACACCACCGAGGCAGAGGCCCTAACTTACTTAGCTACTATCATGGTATAGATGAGATACCTTGCAGGGGTAGGTGGCCACCCTTTTGACACAACTTGGAGTATTACAGGGGCAGCTCATAGGATCAGAGGCACATGTTTCCACTTTACAGTGTGGTGTGTAGCCCCACAGGCCCAGGTTAGGGACAGTGCCCACACAGGGTGGTGATGGAGATGGGGGATAGGTAGCCTCCTACAGGCATAGATAGTAGGTTTGTAGGGTCATTTGGCCACTACACAGGCTCAGATTGTGGCCCTACAGGCCCAGTTATAGCACAGGCACCTCCACAGGCTCGAGACAGGGTCCCATATCATAGAAAGCAGTGGGACAGGGTCCCATAGTACAAGGAGGAGGACATGGTACACAGGTATAGGGTCCGAGGCCAGCCCTAGCAGGACAAAGCTCACAGTTGTTGTGAGACCTATGGCACCACCCCAGATGGTTGATGGTGAGGTTCAGGGATGCCTAATGAGGCATATATTACCAGATCACCTAACACCACCGGATAGATGTCCCCTCCTATGTAGAGTACAGGGCACAACAGGCATCGAGTGAGAGGATGAGATCCCACACTCATAGTGTAGAGAGTACAAGGGGGTAGAGAGCCCAGAGATAGGGTCAGGGTGAGGCTACTAGTTCACAGAGGCTACCTAGTACGGGCCAGGGCAGTGAGACTAGACCAAGACCCATGGAGGGTGGAGAGATGTTGTAGGGGGCCGAGATAGGTAGAGAGAGGAGACAGATGAGAGAGGGGCCTGAGGTCTCGGTGGGGTGATGATTAGTCACTTGGTATGGTTATTTATTATTTTTTTGATTTTTGATATATATACCGGCCATGATAAAGATAGTGAGGATGTACATGAGATTTTTGAGATTTTTGATCATATACCGCTTACGTGCCAAATGATGGTGAGAGATTTTTGAGATTTTTGATCATATATAGATTTTAAGATGAGGATTATATATGTATATTTATATATATTTATTGGTGTATTTGTATATACATACAACTTTCATTTTATAGATGATGATATTTATGGTATGGATGATGTACTTGTTTTTAATTTCCATTTTTATTTGTGTATGGATGGAAACTAGGTGAATTAGGCATGGTGGAGTCGAGGTCATGTAGGCATGGATGAGTCATGGTTGAGTGGAGGGTGATTAGGCATGGTTGAGTCAGGTTGTAGGCATGGTGAGTCTAGGTCATAGTTAGGCATGGTGGATGGTTAGGTGAGTTAGGCATGGTGAGTTAGGTGAGTTAGGTTGGTGGAGTTCTAGGTGAGTTAGGCATGGTGAGTCTAGGTGAGTTAGGCATGGTGAGTTATGGTTTGGTTATGTTTTAAGGGTTTTTTTGGGTTTGATTTAATTTCCAATTTTGGTAATATGGAACATAAATGATGATGTATATGTATGTTATGGTGTAAATTTCCAAATATTTGATGTCATGGAAATATGAAATGATTGATTGGATGTTTTGATGATGTGATAAAATGGTAGGTATGTATGTTTGTTGATTGTTTAATTTCCAAGTGTTGTGAAAAATGGAAACTAAGTAAGGTAGAATGTTAATAGAAAAATGGGGGAAAATGGGTTAGGGTAAAGAGTGGCCGAGCTAACCTCCAAGGGCCCCATGCCCTCGAGTGCTACCTACATAGCCCCGAAAAAAGGGGCCTCAGGCTGATGTAGTTCTCCCATAAGCTAGGGAAGAATAAGATGAGGTAGAGGAATGGTTGGTAGGTTTTAGGGATGATTGAGTCTAGGTCATTTAGGCATGGTTGATTTAGGTGATTTAGGCATTTGGTTTAGGTCATTTAGGTATGGTTGGTTTTAGGTCATTTAGGCATGGTGATGTTGGTGAAAGAGGAATTCTTAAAATGTAGGTGTCGATGGTCTAGTCTTGTATAGGAGAATAAGTAATGAAGAAGGTGAAGGGTAAGAGGTGACAAAAAGAGCCACCTAATTGAAAGAACCATAACAAGTCTACCATACCAAAGGTGGGCTTATGAACATAAGACCCTAAAGGTGTTGCATGATTGACTATGCTAAGGGTGAAGAAAGTCACATGATCACGAAATGTCATTTTTGTGGCAAAGTCCCTTGAGAAGGTAGGAAATTAGGGTGAAAAGGAAATGAGGTGAAAATGGTTGGTTTTAGTGTAACTTGGTGTAAGACAACATGCCTACTTGGCAAGAGACCCAAGATCAAAATAGGCAAGTCCATGACAAAAAAATTATCATTTTCTCTTTTTTTTTTTGTTTTGATAGATTGATCGATGCGGGAAGTCTATGTGGGATGAGTATATTATCTCCTTGAGGTCTTCGTGAAGTTGATCGATGCGGGAAGCTTCTAAATATTTTATTTTATTTTTTTTGAATAGTCCCTTTGTATAGATATGTTATGGCCTTTGAGGTTGTCCTTCGAGGGAGCAGTCTATTTATAGCGGCGAGATAGAGAGAAGAGATGTCCCTTTTGAGGGAGTCATCTCATTTCTAGAAGTTTGACTCAAGGAGTTGAATCCCATTTTATTTTTGAAATTATTTTTTTTTTTTGGATGTTTAAGTCATGGACAAGACTATAGAGGAAGATTAGGCTCTTGTTTAGAAGACAAAACCATAACATACAGAGGTTAACTATGAAAGAGATGGTTTCAAGTGATGAATGACCATGGGATTCCATCTTGAAAAAGATGAAAAAGTATCCATGAAAATCATGCCATGAGTAGAGCCATGGTACTCATATTGAAGATAAGGCTGAAAGGTGATGGGTAATCACATGATTTTTGTTTAGTCATTGACCGCAAGAATAGGTAATATGAAAAGGTGAAGGGTGCTCAAGGGACGAGCTTAAAATAGATAGAAGGTGATATAGGATTTGATTCAACAATAGAATGGTCAAAGATGCAAGGCATTCAAGGGTTTAGGTTTGGGTTTACCTTCGAGTGAAGACAAATGATAAGCACCTGATCCATAGGTATGAGTAACGATATAGGGTCCAAGCCAATTAGGAGAAAATTTTCCCGTTTACTTTTCTCTTCTTTGGTTACATGTTGATTTTCCTTCAGATGAGGTCACCAACCTAGAAGGTTCACTCATGGACACATTTTCATAGGCACATTTGATACATTTTTGGTAGATTTGGAGATGATCAAGAGCATTGAGATGATGTTCATCTAATAACTCAAGTTGTGCCAAATGGTCCTGGAAAGTCATCATCATTGAGCATGTCTTGGAGTGAGATGCGGAGAGATGGAATCTAGACTTCAAGAGGCAAGACAACCTCGGTACCATAGACCAGAGAGAAAGGTGTGGCAGTAGTTGAAGTGTGAATACTAGTGTGGTAAGCCCACAAGGTGAAAGGAATGTGCGTATGCCAATCCTTCCCAGTATCATCAACTACTTTCATAAGAATTTTGTTCAAGGTTTTATTGGTTGATTCTTCTTGGCCATTTGTTTGTGGGTAGTAAGGTGAAGAGAAACTGAGTTGAATGCCAAAAGGCATCACAAAATATTTTTCATAGGGTTTTGTTTTTGAATTTCTTTTTCCGTTATCAGTGATGAGGATGGTGAGGAACACCAAAGCGACAAATAATGTGATGGTTGATGAATTCACAAATTTTCTCATCTTTTGTAGAAATGAGGGGGATGGATTCTACCCATTTAGTGTAGTATTCAAGTAGTAGGTTATAATCCATTGATGGTTGTGAAGAATGAGGATTGATCTCTCTAAAAGATCCAAACCCCATTGAGAGAAAGGCCAAAGGTCTCGTGCGACCTATAAGGCATGACTAGGTGTGTGATGAAGATTAGCATGTTGTTGGCATTTCACACAACATTTGACATAGTCACAATAATCATGGTTTAGGGTTGGCCAATAATAGCCTAGGTGAAGAATGCATTTAGTGATAGCAACTAAGCCACTAAAGTGACCTCCACAAATTTCCATCATGAACTTCCTTGATGGTGTAGGGAATTTTAGAACTTGTAAGGCATCGTAAGAGAATACCATCAAAGCCACATTTATAAAGAAGACCACCCATGATGACATAGCGAGAGAACACTTTTAAGAAAGGTGTTGTCCATTATGAGTAAGATCGGGAGGTAGGTAATGGATGGAAAGGAAAGGTAGTCTAAAACTTATTATTATACCAAAGGTCATGTGGGTCAGGTGCAATGGTTCCAAAGTTGACATCTCAAGATAAATAAGAAGGTGATTGCAACCTTTGTATTGTGACAAATTTTGAGTCGGCAGGAAAAGTGGGTATCTGAGAAGCTAGACAGGCCATGGTATCTATAAATTTATTAGTAGAATGTGGGGTGGTTTGAAGTTCATAATGGTCAAAGGTAGTCAAAAGTATGTCGACATGGTGTTTATACTTTTGGAGTATTTCATTACGACACTAGTATATACCATTGACTTGGTTTACAACTAGTTGAGAGTCACCAAAGATATTAATTGATTTGACATCTAGGTGATGGTGGTTTGAAGGCCTAATACGAGTGCTTCATATTCGGTGATGTTATTAGTACAATCAAAATCTAGTTTGAAAGATAAAGGCATAGGTTCACCATCAAGAGGAATGAGGATAACACTGCACCACCCCATGCTAACATTTGGAACCATCAAAGAATAAGGTCATTTGGTAAATGGTATCATCCAAAGAGAGGGTAGCAATGGATTCATCTGGAAAATCAAAGTTAGAGGGTTGATTTCCAGAAAGGGGTGCATCTGCAAGTTGGTCGAGATGGTTTGGCCCTTGATATATTTTTGATGGATGAATTCAGGTCAAGGTCTGCGAGAAGCATGAGCCAATGTGAAACACGTGTTGATGTTGGTAGGGTTTGGCATACATGTAATGTAAGGGGTCAGTGTTAGTGATGAAAAAGGTTTTGTGGTTGAGTAGGTAATGATGAAGTTTAGTGGCAAAAAAACTAAGGCTAAGAAAAATTTTTTTCGGCATGGGTGTACCTAGTTTCATAGTCCAAAAGGGTATGACTTATGTAATAAACCACTTTCTCTCATGTGTTTCATCATGATGAGTGAGCATGGCACCTAAGGAATGATCAGTAGTAGAAATGTATAGGTAAAAGGGTTGGTCATCCTTAGGAGGAATGAGCACCGGTGGTTGGAGAAGGTATTGTTTTAAGGTGTCAAAGGCTTTGTGGCATTCATCATCCCATTTGAAGGAGACATCCTTTTTGAGGAGATGATGAAATGGTTGGCAGTGGTCGAAAGTTGTGAAATAAAATGATGATGAATAGATTACAACTTACCTTGCAAACTTTGAAGTTGGTGAGATTAGTAGGTGGAGGCATTTTGAGAATAGCCTTTACTTTAGTAGGATCAACTTCTATGCCACACAAAGAAATGATGAAACCAAGGAGCTTTCCTAAGAGCACAATGAAGACACACTTCTTAGGTTGAAGGAAAACACAATACTTGATGAGGTGGTCAAAGATGACCTTAAGGACTATAAGGTGTTTGGCCCGATGTTTGGATTTGGCAAGAAGGTCATCTACGTAATCTTCCAATATGTGATGCATTATGTCATGGAAGATATAAGTCATAGCCCCTGATATGTAGCACCAATGTTTTTAAGGCCAAAAGGCATGACTCGATAGTAGAAGGTCCCCAAGGAGTGATGAAGGTGTTTTGTGTTGATCTTCTAGGGTGAGTAATATTTGGTTATAACCTGAGAAACCATCCATGAGTGATAACATCTCATGACCAGTGGTGAGATCAACTAGTTGGTCAATACCTGGTAGAGGAAAGTCATCTTTGGGGAAAGCTAAGTTGAGGTCATGGAAATCCATGCAAATGTGAAGTCCCCTATCACTTTTGTGATAGGAATGATGTTAGAAATCCATTGGGGATAGTCAATGGGTAGGATGAAGGAAACCGAGAGAAGGCACTGAAGTTCCTCTTTGACAAGAAGGGAAATGCGAGGATGCATTTTCCAGCTTTTGTTTTATGGGTTTGGCTTTAGGAATGGTTACGATATTGTGGACCACAATGTTTGGGTCAATACCAGGCATATCAACATAGGACCAAGAAAAAGTGTTTGCTATGATCCTAGGAGGAAAGAAGTAAAATCTTCTGTTTTGATGGCATCTAAAGATTGGCCTATCTTTAGAATGTGTGGGTCATCTTGAGTGTTAATATTGACTTCGATGGTCGATTCATTTAACATGGTTTGTGTCTCAAAAGGAAATGACCGGTGAATATAAGAATCTTCCGCACCAAGGTAGGTGAGGATAGACTCATCATCTTGACATTGAATGACGTTAATAGAAGGTGTATCATCATCGATCATGTCAAGATATAGGAAGGGAAGAGAAGAGGGAGCCTCACCATCATGTTGATAAGTCAAAGGTCCCAGGAAATTGTGTTCATGAAAAAAAAAGTTAGGAGGAATAGATTCGGGATCTATGGACTCATGGGTGAAGGTGGTGACATTGGTGAATGGGGTGGAGAAGGTTTTCATCCTCAATGAGGTCGATGTGGGCTTCTTGGAAGATGGTTTGGAAAAGCCAATGCCACTATGATCTTTGTGTTTACGGGTGGTACATGGGATGATGGTATGACCCTTGTTCATAAAAAAAAAAAGCCAAAGCCTTTCCATGTGCACAATGGTGAAGAAAGTGTGTGGGTGAAAGTGGTGGTTAGTGAGAGATTGGAGGTCAGATGAAAATGGTCATGTTTGGGATGGTGGTTTGGGTGAATAGGTGGAAGTATCAAGTCCCCCATACGTTAAGTTGGTGCGAAGGTGGGGAGGACCATAAGGAAAACCTCTCCTATGTGATAGTCATAACGAGGATGTTGGCATAGGTTTCCATACTCTTGCGGAGTGAGGAATGTGTTGATATTGTAGAGGTGGTACTCCCCCAGAGTGAGGCATTGAAAAACACCCTCTAAGGGATCGGTAGTAGATATGTGGGTAGTAGGGGATAGATGAATTACTAGGTGATTGGGTAGGAGGGGTATCGGTTGGTTGGGAAGTAGATGGGCCAGGCTATGTAGGCTACGTGGCAAAAGTAGTAGAATAGAAGAGTTAGGTGTGGGAGAGGTGGTGGCAAACATTGGTGGATGGGGTTGTGGGTGAAGGAGAAGTGGGGGTAGTGGTAGATGCCTTAACTAGTACAAGGACATCATTAGGTTGGTACAACATGTTACAGGTTTTGAATGGTGATGGGTCAGTTGGGATGGTATAGTTATGTCCTTCATGTTCAAATTTTACACAGTGGTGTAAAGTTGAAGGAACACAACCCATGATGTGAATCCAAGGTCAGCCAAGCAAACAAGTTATTATACTAGAACTCCCCTCTAAGACGTAGAACAATTCTGGGATAGTGCAGAGGGCCCACACGAATGTGAAGAATAATGGTGCCAAGGGTGGAAGTGATGGCATCATTGAAGGAGTGCAACATAACTAGGTTATTATGCATGTAATTTGAAGGATGCACATTTGATTATATGCATGGGAGGAGATGATGTTGATGCTAGCACCACCATCGATCATAATGCGTTATACACATATATTATCGATATAGATGAAGATGAAAAGGGTGGGATCAAGGTCATCTGATTGGAGAGGTATGATCTCCTCATCATAAAAAAATGAGGGTGGCTACTTGATGAGTGGGTGGGGGTAGAAGAAGGAGATGATTTGGTAAGAGAGGCCACATGGTGAGGGGTGATAATGGAGGCTACTGGTGTGGGTTTAGGTAAAACCTTGATGGATTGCAAAACCTCCATAAGGGCTTGTCGATGAGATTCAGAGGTTTGGATGAGATCATACAAAGACATTTTTAGAGGGGATTGGTGTAATTGTTTTATCATTGTATGATGGGTGACCCCATCAGAAATAGGGTATGTGGGTCCTCGAATGGTGATTTTGGGTGTGGGTGTAGATGGTATATTGGGCACATGGATTGGTTGATGGGCTAGTTGATTTTTCTTTTCCTTTGTCCTTTTGGGCGCAGAGTGGAAACTTGGATCATGTTAATCTGAGGGAAAGAGGTAGATGGAGAAGGTATGTCATGAGTAGTATAATGACATGATGGAAAAAAACCTAATGCGGGGTAAGAACCTTGTGAAATGAGTAGGGCACACTAGCATTTAGGTGGTGGTTTGGCCAACTCTCTGATATGAACCATGTTGATCTCAAATTTTGGAGGTGGATAAAAGGGTTGTGGAGGTGGTGATGAAGGTCATTGAAGAAGTAAGGGATGAGGGTGTGTGGTGATAGGTGAAGGTGGAATAGGTCCTCATCAAGAAGATCATCATCATCATCAAAATTTTCTTTAGGAGGACATAATTGGAGGAGAATGGTTTTGAGAGCCTTACAACCTCTACATCATGTCCTACACACGATGGTAGGCACAAATTTTAGTTTCATCAAACCCTTTTGGTTTGGGTTTGAGGGGTCATAAGGTCTAAGTGGTGGTAATGTGATGACCGAGGTCTCTAAGAGGTTGGCTAAAATGTTGGCATAGGACCCTACCAATGGATCACAATGGGAAGTGAGTGTGGGTTTGGGTAAAGGTGTGGATGATTGTGGTGGAAGAGGCATTATAGGAGGGGGAATAGGTTTGACCACTTGGTTTGGTAGGTGGTATTGTCTTAGGTTTTGATGGTATCTTCTTGGGTAAAGGTGTGGTAGAAGAACTAGCAATGGAAGGTGTTGTTGGTTTAACTACCTTGTTGGAGGGTAGTGGGTTCTTGTCTTTGGATTGCACCTTCTTGGGTAAAGGTGAGGTGGGAGTACATGATGCAAAAGGGAAAGAAGATGGTGGAAGAGGATGGGTTACCCATGGGGACAATAGAGTTGTGGTGGAAGTGGTTGGTAGAGGCCGGGTGGAAGGTATGGGTTGAAGTCATATAGGAAAAGTTGGGGTTATAGTAGCTGGTGGAGGTATAGGTGGTAAGAAATGTATGGGTGAGGGTGAGGGTGTTTTTTGTGTAGGTAAATTGGATGTAACAAAGGATCATGATGATGAGGTAGGTTGCTTAGCTTTTGATTGGCCTTGGGTAGGGGTTGTTTGGCCAAGGTTGATGGGTGAGGTCCTAGGATGGACGGAAGGGGTGAAGGTGACAAAGGTGTGGTAGGTGAGACTAGGTGTATGTGGCCTAGAAGGTTGGGTCTTCCTTTTAGGTGGAGGAATAATTTTGGTGTGGGTTTGGGAAGATGTGGCTAAATCTAATTTGATGGTGGATGGGTAAGGCTTGACATCGGCATGACACCCAAGGTAGTGATGGGTCTAGATATGGATGAAGATGTAGGTGTGGGTAGGTTCTTAGGCATAGGAATGGTTTTAGTCATGGGTAAAGGTTCGGATGTAGGTAAAGGTGATGAAGAAGAATCATTTCAACAGGCATGGTTAGGGTTCGATCTGGTTGTTGGAAATACCTTTGGATAGATCATGGAGGTATCTATAGGCAACATTTGCATTTGAGTCAAAAGGGGAGCCGAAGACATCCCCAAAGCATGGAATTATCAACGTAATCCAAGTGATCAATCCAACCATGAAAATGGGACTATTGTAAGAGGAGATGTAGTTGGTTTAGTGGCAATCCTTGTAAAATATGTCTGTGAGATAGGGAATTGGTTAGCCTCGGACTCTGTGGGTAAAAGAGTGAGACCAGATCAACAGGATCCTAGAATGCTAATGGAGAATTGTCCCCAATAGGTAGTGGCGTGTCTAAAGGATCTCCCATGGGTAGGAGAGATGGTAGGTGGGGTGAGGTAGATTCTCTTTTGGTGGAGGAGAAAGTGATGATGATTCTCTCTGCAGTAGGAGAGTTAATACCATTGATTGTTTGGTAGGTTGCGAGGTAGATGGTGAAATGACATCAACATAAAATCATGGACTCCTCCATGGGTGAAGGGGGAGATGAAGGGGACTCCTCTTTTGAGGGTGAAGGAGTGGAAGAGGTATGCTCCTCATGGGTAGAGGAGCTCATGCCAGAATTTCCTCGATAGATGAAATAGGTGGAAATTGAGGAATGACCGGTATGATATCAAAACAACGTGGACTTCATGGACATTGTTGTCATTGGTTGAAGGTTCACCATTTTGATTAGATGATGGTGTATGGTTAGGGAATGACTTCTTAAAGATATGCAAGTTTTGATTTTTGGTGCATTTGGTTGTCTAAGATGAGATCTCCATTATCTAACATTTCTTGGACAATGTTCTTAAAAGTTATGCAATTACCATCACTATGGCCTTTGACGTGATGATAATTACAATAGTCATGTTCCTTATACCATGCGGCATAGGATGAGCGGGATCAAAACCAGTATGAGGTTTTATGGGGGTAGTGCAATGGCTCTGGCTTTAAGAAGCTTTTCCAAGACTAAAGAATAGGGCTCTCTCAATTGGAGTGTACTTTCATTGTTCTCGCTAGAACTGAAAATCTGAATAGGAGAAAGATTGGAGGAAGGTTTGGCTTGATTAGATGGATGAGATGGACCAAATTTGAGAACTACCATGCATTGGTAGATCCTTTGGCTTTTGAATAATTGTTTTGGGGTTTTGAAGATGAAGAAGAATCATTTGATTTGAACGTGATTTTTTGTTTTGCAATTGGATTTTCATTTTCTTTAATGACACAAATTTCTAGTTTTCGTGCCATGGTAAATGCTTCATCAAAGGTACATAAGGTTTGTACCTACGAGAGTTGGTGAGATCACAAGCTCTAGTGAACAACTCTATAAGTTCAACTTGAGGTAACTGGAACATTAATTGGTTGATAAGACTTCGTAGTGAGCAATGAAATCTACGATAGATTTTTCATCATATCTTGTCATGTCGTCATGTATAGAATATAGGTCAATCATGGTGAATTTTATTGACTACATTGATTAAGAAGTGATCCACGAATGCTTGAGCCACTTGGTTAAAGGACTAGATGGAATGTCTAGGTAAACTATTGTACCAATCTAAGATAGCAGAACCATTTGAGAAATGGGAAATTGACTTTGTAGGACCAATTGCGCGAGTCACGCAAAGGATTGGTTCACGGTATATCATCACTTGCACCGATTACTTGACACGGTGGCGGAGGCAATACCTTACAAAGGATTTCACCGTGGCAACAACTACTAGATTTTTATGGCGAACATAATCGGCAGGTATGGTTGCCCTTTAAGTTTAACAAGTAATAGGGTACAAACTTTCTCAATGAAATAGTCGAGGATTATGTTAGCGGGAATTTATGGTGGCCCATCATAAGACTACCCCATATCACCCTTAAGAAAATGGGATTGTTGAGGCATTTAACATAATACTAAGTCACACATTAAGTAAGATCTGTGACGTTGGAAGATAGGATTGGGATGATAAGGTATCAGTTGTTCTATAGGCATACATGACAACCTATGAAAGGTTGAACAAAACCACACCGTTTCAATTGGTGTTTGGTGTGGAGGTCATTTGTTTATCGGTGGAATTCATAATTCCTTCACCATGCGTATAGTGTGCATAGGAGGGTTAGGCGATGAGCAAGCGTTGGAAGAAAGATTTGATAAGTTGAGCGAGTTAGACAAAAGGCGATCACTTGCTAAATGGAGTCGAAAGACGAAAAAAGTAAGACAAAAGGCATGGCATGATCATCATATCAAGAACAAGAAGTTTGAGGTTGGACAGTTGGTATTGTTGTATGATTCCAAGTATTTGTGCCATCCTGGGAAATTGAAAGTCCATTGGTTGGGACCTTACATCATCTCGTACATTCTTGATTCGGTGCTTGCGATTCTGGCGGTGGATATGACAAGGTTACAAGGTCACTTCAATGGGAGTAGGCTGAAACCCTACTATAAATAAGTCTTCTTGGTGTTTGTAATAAGGCAGTATTTCCAATTAGCTTAGAATTTCCCTTTATGTTTTTTATTTTCTTGTGTTTCCCTTTCTCGTTTCTTGTTCGTTTCATTTTGTCTCATTTTGCACCTTGTGCGCCGGTAACCACATTATTTCTCTAAGTTGTGTATGCACAGAGGACCACGCATCTGTTTTAGTGTGGGGTGGAGTGATACGAAGTATAGTCCTTTAATACAAAATTGAACTGGCAGTGGAAGTTGTGGTGAATGACACAGTTGAAGGATAAAAATCATGTAAGGGTAAGAAACACGTAGAAGAGAAGGTGGACGAGAATGGTTGGTGTTAAAAAGCCTTTGCATGGAAACCACATATAGAAAGGATGAAGAGCACAGGAACAACATGAGGTAGGCAAAGGAAAAAATTAGGTAAAAGATAGAAGAAGTGCCTTTGGCGCTGGGGATGCGTGCATAAGAGTCTTTGGTCGGGTTGGATTTTTGCGCACCAGAAGGTTGTAAAGGGTTTTTCATGCAGAATGTGGCACATGGATAAAAGCGCTTAAGATGGCTTAGTGGAAAAAATCCACATTTAATGTTAAAGTATGTTGGTAGGTGGTATAGCATTTAATGCTGGAAAGAAGCAAAAACTATAAATACAAGGTCGGGTAAATCATTTGTTACCTTGCGTTTACGAAGAAGAAAAAGTTCTTACGAACTAGGAAAATCCTGAGAGAGATTTGTGCAAAGAAAGGAGAATCCAATAAATCTAAAGTGTGTGACTAGGGTAGATCTATAAACTAGTGTGGAAGGAGTACACGGGTGTGGGAAAATTTGTTGAGAAGCATCGTCTTGTGGAAGGATTTTTCTAGTTAGGGTTTGGTGGCTAGGGCACGGAGTTAGAAGGGTTTCTTCGCAAGGTTGAGCTGTGGGATTGGACAGAGTGATAGAGCAGAGCAAGGGGAAGAGGATTTAAGTGTTAGCACCGACCAGAAGAATGGCACCAAGGAAACCAACCGTTTCACCAAAGAAAACAAAGGGCAAGGGCAAGGGAAAGCAGATCATTGTTTTCACAAGCACCAACGAAGAATGGTATGTAGAAATGCAGTACCCAGATGGGGTATTGCTAGGAAAATAATGGGATTCACACCTACGAAAGATGGTCGTAAGCGATTATAATCATCGCACAAGCACAACAGAGAAGGAGATGGATTTGGAGTTGGTTTGACCAACCAACAAGAGGATGCCGGAAGGCATGCCAATTTACAACAACAAAGTAAAGGTCAAATTGGAGAAGGCAGGGTTGTTGTAGCTTAATGAGTTACCTTACTTTGGAAAAACTAAACGCCTTTATCAATGGCTGATGTCACTTGTACATAAAGATCACTCTTAGTTCACGGGGCACATATGAGCATCACACCACAACTGATATCCAAGTTCATAGGCCTCAATTATGAAGGAGATAGCATTGATGATGATCTGAGCAACAAGGAAGCCATCAAGAAGATTGTAGCCGCGTATGACTACAAGAAGGGTTCGAGATACTTTGACATCTCATAAATACCAAACCTAGTGATGAGGATGGCCATACGCTTGGTAACCAAGCTCAATGATCAAGAAAGATGGACACAAGTAAATAAGGCATGGATGAACGT
Source organism: Taxus wallichiana var. yunnanensis (assembly GCA_018340775.1). Classification (NCBI taxonomy): domain Eukaryota; kingdom Viridiplantae; phylum Streptophyta; class Pinopsida; order Cupressales; family Taxaceae; genus Taxus; species Taxus wallichiana. The sequence goes on along the minus strand of CM031236.1, from coordinate 660,326,539 downwards.
ATGCCAAAAGATATCAGAAGGGACCATCTACAACTTGTCACTTTCATCGCAGATAAAATTATAAGCGGCCACGAGGGAGAGAAGATACTCTTCGAATGTACTCCTTGCTATTGTGTTCTCGAGAGATTCTAGGGAAATGTAAAGGGGGTGAGTGGGGTGTTGAGCTTGAGTGAGCGCATTCCAAGGTGGGTGGTGATATGAGAGCCCAAAGCTTGGGTGAGCTCGATTGGAAACAACGCAATGTGCAGGCTAGACTAGTTAGTGCGGAGGAGTTTGATGTGGCATAGGAGAATGAACGTTGGCCCGATGAGACAACTCGGTGAGCCGAGGAGGTCGGTGCGAATGCAAGAATCGAGACCGAGCACGAGAAAGCATGTGCATCATGCAAAAGTAGCGGGTGTGAAATGTTGAGTGGGTTCGCACCGTGGAACACAATGGTGAGATCGGTGGGAAAGGAGCAACACAACATGTCAAGGATGGAGCATCGATGACAATGTCTTATATGCACGAGGTGAGAACAAGGTTAGTAGGGGATTTTTATGCAACTCGAATCCTAAGCCTAATCAACATGGAGCGTTAGTGGGTTATTTAGGAGCGGAAGTGGAATGTCACAAGCACGAAACAACTTGATCACTCATTCAACATGGAAGGCAAAACCCAAACCGGCGTAGAGTGAGGTGAATTAACTGCGCCGAGTCAACTCGGTGGGGTAGGTGAGATGTGACCACCCAGTTGGTGGAAATCAATGCAGGTGGGTGGCGAGTTGGGGAAAAGGAGGTCAATGGGATAAATGGTGAATGGATCCTATAAACTGAAAATGCACTCCCCACAAAAGGATCATAACTTTCTCCAAGAATGTCATACCACTGACAAAATTATAATCGCTCAAAATATAATTTGAGAGACCGATGACATGGAACCAAAAAATGGAAAAATATTGGGTTTTACAAGAGAAACTTAGGGGTGGATCTAGAGTACAATGGGATTCATAACTAGATGCATAAATTAAATGATTGGAGGTATGGGCTTAGACTCTTCCTTCCAGGGAAAGGCACTTTGAAGGTATGAAGGGCAACAACAAAGGCCCCCATAATATGATGTAAGTAGGAATGGTGCCCCTTGTGGGTGATTGAAGATCTTGGGACCCAAATTTCTTCCCTTTTCCAAAATTTCATCTATAAAATGTAAAGGGGTGGCATATTACAAAGGGTTAGACATTTTTCTCCCATGCACCCCTCTTCTTTCCTTCAACTGGGCTGTTGTGAATTTATGAGGCTTCAAGCCTTCACTCAAAATATTGTAATGGAACTCTTTCATCTCCTACTAATATGTACTATTCAAATCTAATGGAGCAATGAAATTATGTTTATGTTAATTTATCTAACCTTACATGAATTTTTTGTCCCTTCTTTCCTCTCTTCATTATCAAGTGTTATGTGCATATTATGTTTCCCATTGCGGGGTTGTGGTGTTGTTATCTTCATTCGGGAATGGTGAATTCATGTGTTGTGGTTTGTGGTGCATGTCCACCCTCTCTATAATCATCATTCTCCATTTTTCAGGCTATGATTGTTCAACAACCCTTTTCTTGGTTTATCACCCCGTTCTAGTGTAGGATTTCCCTTTTCCTCTCTCTCTCTCTCTCTCTCTCTCTCTCTCTCTCTCTCTCTGTCTCTTTGGAATTATTAGGGTACATTTAGATAGGTATATTTTCCACATTAGGATTAGGAAGAGGAAGTCAACCTTCTCTAGAGGACCATCTCAATTTTTCAAGTCCCAAATCTTGAGAGATGGTCCCATGTTAGAAAAAAGTAGGGATCCATAACCAAAACATCACATGTGCTAATTTTTCATGATAACAATTTTGGTGTTAGGAAACAAGGGATAAAATATGCGGAACAATCCCTCACAAAATCACAACATTAGAAAACTAATATGCAAAAATGATTACAGATCTAAAATAAAAGTGTAGAATAAAAAGAACACAACATAAAGAGACAATATTTAACGTGGTTCACCCAATTTGGGCTACATCCCCCAGATTCACTTGCTCGATTTTACTATAAGTCACCTCTTCTCTCAAATACAATTACCGACTTGTTTGGAGCTATCCTCAATAAACTTTACATAATTGACACTTGAATTCACACACATATGCAATGTTACATCAACCCTACCACATGCACAAAACCACGAAATAGGGAACTCGCTTAAATAGTTTTACAATACCGTGTAGATACGAAAACCATGGGCAAAATCGACCCATAAACCTATGGGTAAAAATCCCGCCAATATGAGAAGAGAGCATTTCTGAAATATCGGTCATGTTTTTCGAGGCCAAAATTTTTTATAGTACAATAATTTTAGTGTGTATATTCAACACTTCCACACATCAAAATAGGCTCCACAACCTAACATTTGGCATGCCCAGTGGGACAATCAGTGAAAGATCTACATTTCACATACTAAATTAGGAGTTCAAGTTGCAGTTCAAGCACCAAATAGACCCAATCCTTTTATTTCGGGTTTCGAGGTTGCATTACATGCCCCTACTTCCAACAAGAACATTTTAGGTTTTCACATGTGCGAGAACAAGTCTATATTTCCAACACAAAGGATAAGGCATTTTAGGTTTTGAAGGTTGCATTGCATGCCCCTTCTTCCGACAGTGTATTTCAAGGATTGAAAGCTACCAAACAAGCTCCGATTTCCAAATCAAGTTTTGGGCCCTTCAAGGATTTCATTTTTATTCTTCCAAGGGTTATGTGTTCTTGGTAAGATCCCATCCTTTTGAGGTAATTTTTAAGCACATATGGCCACTCCATCTCGGTCAAATAACCCACTCTCGAGGTTGCAGAATTTCCATTTCTTCCACCCATTTCCATCCATTTTCTTTCCACATCTTTTCATTTCCTTCAATTCCATGAAGTTGTGTAATCATGAATTTATTACCCATATGGAATTCACACTTGCAGATAGAATACCATTCATACCCACCTCCATATTTGTAAAGTTCATTCCCATGTTATTATCAACCACCTCCATATCTATACTATGATGAAAATCAGCGTTGTGTATATCACTAAGAGAAAAATTCGAGTCGGTTTGGCTATCCACCAAACTATGCAGCTTTTCAAGAGCAAGAGTATGTAGATTATGGAGGTTATCCTACACACTGGAGATGCTAATTTGCAGATGAAAATTCAAAACATGGAGGATAAGATAGTGCGATTGAGGGCTACATCTCATATGCAAACATTTAGAATTGGTTTTGGGGTATCTTGTCCATGGGTTGGCCCTATGCTAAGACACTTCACTCTCAATAAAACTAGAATTCATGGTTGAAATGATACCCCAACTTCCAGAATAGGTCAAGGAGATAGAGGCTTATGAGCTTTGTACAAAGGAACCTTGTCAATGGGTAAGTCCACCACAACCTCATAGTTTTCCCTTTTCTCCTTCCCAATCTACATCATTTTAGAAGTATCATGACTCTAATTTCTTGTATGTTTCCCCTAGTGTGGAATCCCCTTCTCCATCTTCTAATCCCCCATCCCATCTAGAATTATCTTCCCTTTCCCTTCAAAACCCAAGTCCCCTCCACAAGATAAAAATGTAATACCTTCCCCTCCATCACCAATAATGCGAACATTAGTTGAACCCTAACCCACCCCTCCTCTGCATTCCCAAGTCCATGTCGAGAGAAACTCAAAAAACCAATCAAGAGGCACCACATGAAAAGGAGCCTAGCAAAAGAATAAGTGATTTTTTTTTTTTTTTTGAATAATTGGGCTTCAAGGTTCGGAATAGGAAAAATACCCTTGTTGGTTAAACCTTTAGAGGAGGCCAAGGTTGGAGAACAGGTGGTAAAATTTCATTTGGTTATAGCAAAAGAAGAGCAAGAACAAGTAGAAGAAGATTGGCAATTGGTGTGCTCGAGTACGGTGTTCATACCGGCACTATATTTGCACTCGATTTTGACCCATCACCAGCTACATAATCAACAGGAGAAGAGGAGCATGTTCATGCTATGGAGGAGAACCACATAGATCCAGAGGTCTTGAATGTAGAGTAGGCCACACAAGAAGCTTCAATCCTTCCTCCCACTTCATTCTCCCCAAATTCTGATGTTGAAGAGAAGTTTGAGCTCTAAAACTCATGTTTGAGGATGAGGGAAACCATGATGAACAAGTTACAGATTCAGAGGTCATCATGGAGGAAGGAGAGCCCTTGGCACAAGTAGGACAATGAAGAGGCAGATTATCTGTCAGACTTGGAGGATTTCTTTGATGGAGAAGATCGTATGGAGATCATGACTATCACTTTCCCATTATTCATCCTCCAACATCAAGAGCCTACTGCCATGGAGGAGAACATGCAAGAAGATCATGTTTCTCATAAGAGTCCTCTTGGATCAAGATTGGAAGAATTGAATCCTCTAAGTTTCACATTTAATGAGAGAGAGGAAGGGAATGAGAATGTCTCCATTTTCATACTAATCACCAAGGCAGAACATCAGTTGATTGTAAATGAGCCACAAAGCCAAAATCATCTCACAGACAACCCCACTTTCCAGGAAGGTTTGCATGAGAACTTCATTATTGAATTCAAAGTTCGGAGCAATGAGAAAATCTAGTAGGTCATACCTTGCCCAATTAGATATTTGGCTTCATTGGAGCCAAAGGAGGAGCCACAACCACTCACATTCATTTAGGAATGTGAGGGTGAGTTTCATAGTCTCAAGGATCAACAGAAATGCCTTTATAAAACAAATGCAAAGCAATTAAAAGAGGAATACATTATCTTTCCAGTTGATGCCTTGGTGAACCAAGTGGAGAATTGGACTCATTTCAATTTTTCATCATGTCATAGCCATGATTAACGCCAAATCATCTGCGTGGCTGCAATTTTTGAGAAAGGGAAGCTATTTCTCATTACCGATGTCGTGGGTTTGTTCGAAGTTTCTCGTTTCTCTGGTTAGCTTAGGGTAGGAGTAGGTTTGTTTCAATCACAAGAAGTGCTTGTGCACACTCTACATGTCCCATTTGGGTCATGTATGATTTTCTCCTTTGTATATATTTTTTTGTGTGTGTTTGCTCCAGCATAGTGCATTATGTTTTCCGAAGAACACCACATAAAGAAGCTCATAGTTGTAGGAAATATTTTATGTTCTCAAAAAATTTCAAATGCAAAAAAACTAAAATTAGACAAGGGACATTTTTCAAGTATTTCCATGCTCTCGTCCCTCTTGGTCAATCAAACTTGAGATTTTGGTTCCCCACGCAAATCAGTTGGATTATCGAAATGAAACAGTCCCACCCCCATAACAATGTTTAGAAGAAAATAAATAAATTAATAGATTTCCATGATGTCCCAACTCAGCAAATGTTTTACTCACAACTCTGCGAGTGTGTTATGCATGCCAAGCAATTATTGGTTTCATTGTGCTTCATACTTGTAAAAATCAGGTTTTGGGACATGTTTAGAAGTCCATATTTAGTCCTACATATCAGATTGTAGAAGAAGAGAAAGAGAATCCCGAAACAAAATAATTTTCCACTTAACTTATTTTCAAGATTTTCTTACAAAGAGTTGGAAAATGCAAGAAGCCACAAGTTGTCTTCAAGTTCCAAGTGGTGCTTCATGTGGTCCAAGGTGAATGGAATCGGTTTGGGACGATTCTGACAGGATGCTAGAATTACTCCATTGCCAAATGGATTCTATAAGGCTACTAGCCAACTACATCTAGCAGGAAGATGTCCCTGAGAGGTCACCAAATTATTGTATATTTTTACCCCCTGGTAAAAATAGCCAACTTGGGAAGATGAGCTTGAGTGTTGAATATGGCATTCAATGGTGAATATGAGGATTACATGTGAAATTCCATTTTTAAGGAGTGTTTGCAAGGATTTTGGGAAGTTGGAAGCCATTCGAGATCATTTTTTCCTCTTACTCAAGGTTATTGAGGCACAAAGCTCCGTCTCGAGGTGAAAACAGGGTCCCGAGGCTCACATCCGGCTCAAAATAAGAAAAAATGAACAATCTTTAGAAAATGTGAAATTTCAGGATTGAGGGCATTTCATCCCTTCCCCTCAACCCTCTCGGTTCAAAAAATCAGGAAGAAATTTTAAAAATGGTAAAAATTTGCCCAAAAGGGGCCATAAGAGAGACCGAGCTAAAACTTAGCTCGTTGAGCAGCTTTCGGTGAGCTAGGGCAATGTAACTAAGGAAAGATGGGGTGTTGAGCTTGAGTGATCTCATTCCAAAGTGGACGACGAGTTGAGATCCCGTAGCTCGAGTTAACTTTGGTTGCGGCAAGATAATGACCGGCCCGGATCAATCGGCCGCGGGAGGAGTTTAACGTGGCGCGCGAGAATGAAGGTTGCTCCGCCGAGCCAACTCGGTGGTGGGGAGGTCGGTGATGTGAGAACATCGGGACTAGGCGTGAGAAAGCATGTGTATCATGCACAAGTCGTGGGGGTGAAAAATGTTGAGCAATTTCTACACCCGTGGAACACGGCGATGAGCTCGATGGGAAAGGAGGGGCACAAAATTTTGGGGACGGAGCGCTAGACGGTAGTTTCGGTATGCACAAGGTGAGAGAGCAAGGCCAATAGGGGATGTCCGATACAACTTGGGTCTCATCAGATTTAACTTGGGTCTCGATCCTTATAAACATGGAGCGTCGAGTGGATTAGTTGTGTGCGGAAGTGGAATGTCACGGGCACGAAGCAACTCGGTGGGCCATGCAACTTTCAAGGAAAACCGAACCCGCTAGCATAGAATGAGGCAAGTTGACCATCGAGTCAACTTGGCGGAGATAGGTGAGATGTGACCACCGAGTTAGTGGAAATCAATGCGGTGGGTGGTGAGTTGGGGTAAAGGAGCTCGGTGGGGTAAATGGTGAATGGAGCCTATAAACTCAAAATGTACCCCTCACAAAAAGGATCATAACTTTCGCCCAAAATGTTGGATCCTGACAAAAATTATAATCACCGTAGAAGTGAATTTTGATCCCGACAACATGGAACCACAACAAATGGAAAAATGTTGGGTTTGATAGGATAAAATTAGGGTGAATCTAGAGGATAATGGGATTCATATATAGATGTAGAGATGAAATGACTAGAGGTATGGGCTCACACTTTTCCTTCTAGGGAAAGGTATTGAAGGTATGGGCATCGTTGCAGGGGAACCCATAACATGATGTAAGTAGGCATGGTGCCCCTTGTGGGTGATTAAAGATCTTAGGACCTGAATTTCTTCGCTTCTTCCAAAATTTCATCTATAAAATGTAAAGGGGTGGCATATTACAAAGGGTTAGACATTTTTCTCCCATGCACCCCTTTTCTTTCCTTCAGTTGGGCTGTTGTGAATTTATGGGGCTTTAATCCTTCAATCAAAATCTTGTAATGGCACTCTTTCCTCTCCCTACTATGATGTAATGTGCAAATTTAATGGACTAATGAAATTATGTTTGTGTTCATTTCTCTCGACCTTCCATGAATTTGTTTTCCTTCTTGCCTCTCTTCATTATCAAGTGTTATGTGCATATTATGCTTCCCATCGCAGGTTTTGGTGTTGTTGTGTTCAATTGGGAATGGTGAATGCATGTGTTGTGGTCTATGGTGCATGTCCACTCTCTCCATAATCATCATTCTTTGTTTTGCATGCTAGGATTTTTCAACACCCCTTTTCTTGGTGTATCACCCCATTCTAGTGTAGGATTTCCCTTTTCATGCACTCTCTCTCTCCCTGTCTCCTTGGAATTATTAGGGTAGGTTTAGATAGGTGTCTTTTCCACATTAGGATTAGTGTTAGTATTAGGATTAGGAAGAGGAATTTGGCCTTCTCCGGAGGACCATCTCAAGTTCGCAAGTCCCACATCTTGAGAGATGGTCCCATGTTAGAAAAAAGTAGGGATCCATAACCAAAAATCCCAGGGTGCTACTTTTTTCGTGATAACAAAACCCTTTGGCATTGTCTACATGTTATGGTTGGTCCTCATACACTTTGCTTGTGCCTTTCCTCATTGGAAACACAATTTCTGGATGTAACATGCTTCTCGGTCTCAATTAGATTCATCTCTCTCATTCTATCATTTATATGAATCATTTCGACTCAAATTTATTTACAAAAATAGGTCATTTTTATCGACATCCCTCCATCTACTTTGTGGTCGTCCTCTCCTCACACAGTGAGCTTCAAGACCTCATCCACTTCTTCTAGCACATCACATTCGATTTTTATCAAAGTCTAGTCGACTCCTAGTTCACCTACTCAAGCATCGTGTACATGACCGCATTGTTCCACAAGTCCTATAGATAGGTGTTGGCCCATTCCTAGGACATTTAATAAATCTTGACATAGGTCACCACCTCGGTTTATTCCACGCGGGTCTTTATCATCTTCACATTCAACATCACGTATGTTGTGACACCATGACCTTCATCATATATTCATCCATCAAATGCACGTACACTTTGTTCACCAAAGCGTCTATCTACTATACCACCACTATTAAAGCATAGTCATATGTTTTCACTGTCACATGTGTTGGATGGAGAACATTCATCCTTCACGGTCATTAGTTAACCTACAAATTCATATACACTTTGAGGGCATCACATTTAATACATACCCCCACACACTCATATTAACATCTATCACCTTTGCATTCTCATCCATATATCTTTTCACATATGCATATTCATCAAACGTTTTAATGTCGTCATTACGATGACACATTCTTATGTTTCCGGTTCACACTTGATAGTTGAGGGATTACTACACATGAACACCACACACTTCACAATAGGTTATACACATAACATCTATTCACATTACGCATCATACACCATACTTTCTACATTTATTTTGACATTTTCGCATTTATACATCATCCATCATACTAGTCTTCATCATACTCACCTAGCATTGCATCCTACATACTATACACTCTTAGGAACACTACACATATTGCATTCAATACTATATACTACATACACATCACATGGTCCTTTGTCATTTTCATTACATACGCTACATCATCTTCTACGCATTGCACTCACTACCCTATGACGTGTTTTAGTTCGTCGGTCCATACTCAACTACCAAGGGTTTACAAATCAAATGGACCTTATCATACTTACATGTTCATCATTCACCATTCTATCATGCGACATTACTAGGATAGTGACATATTCTATAGGCTAAATGGTCACCTACTCTATCATCTTATAGTGGTATACACTTTTAGGCTACATCACCACTCCCTTTATTCATCTTGTATTGTTATACGATTTAGTTTACATCATCACTCCTATGTTCATCTTGTCATGATATACGCTCGATTGTAAGGTTCACACACACATTTTTACTAGGTCGTATTTGACTAATACATACATAATCATCACAATGCGTTACACAACACATTTTGACCATTTCTCGATGACGCACTCTCATTTTTGGTTCATTCTTGACTACTGAGGGGGAAACCAAATGAACCTCATTACATACATTTCCATTCACTTGGGGGCATGCAGCTCCTACCATCCATCTTGCATTCCATTTCATCCATCCACAACATAATTGATTATGGTTTCTCTTAATCTTGCTTAATTTTGCTTGTTCATGGTCAATTTATTACACATGCTAGTTAGATTACTTGTATGCCATTTATCTATATCATCCACACATGTGAGTTCACATCTTTTTCTAGTTTTTATCGTAGATACGAGATCTCTTACACGTGGCTGATGCTTTGGATGCTTGCGTTCTACCCTTCCTACATTGGTCATTGGGGCATCCACATTTGTCTCTCATAGGTGTTATTATTTATTGACTAGAATTTTTTTACCTAAGTATCAAGAGCACATTTGATAGTGGTGCGAAGGAAGGCGTGTAAGTTTGACAGAGTTGTGCCCTGCAAATTTGCGCCTAAGAAGATAGAATTTGGGACTTAACCATTTTTGCATGTTATGAGATAAAAATAGACATGGAGTGATGAGCACGCATTAGATAAAGATAGAATACTTGGAGGCTACACAAAGCTATTTTGGGACAAGAAGAAGTGCAAGAGTCATGCATAATTTGAGCTAATAATAAGATGTAGATTTAGTGTTATTAATAGATAGTCTATTATTAGGAAAAGCTTGCATGCTTCTTTAGTTGCTTTTGTAACAACACATGGCTATTTTGAGCATGTAGCATATTTTGAGAGTGCATGGGTGGTGAAGGGTAGTTCCCCACCCCCTATATATATTGATTTACAAGGTTTTGGTATCATGATCATGATCATGGGTGAATGTATGAAAGAGAGTTATGCTTTGGTATGATTCTACGCACATGACTTTGTGATGGTAATTATAATGTATTCAGCTATGGGTTTTGTTATGACTTAATATAATGGATATTTGTGGATGGATATTGATTTTTGATGTTACTTCTCATGACTATTGTGTGGTGAATTTGATCTTGATCCTTGTTTGATTTATTATGCACTATGGTTGTAAGATGAATCTTGTTATGTTTTACCTTTAATTACTTATGGTTATGGAATGTATGAATGATCATGCTAACATCTTGAAAAAGCTGGTATAAAAAGAGGGACTTGGTACCTTTGTGCACTTCGGTGAGCACTGGAGACTTGTCTAATTGATGTGTTAACACGTCTAGGGTTTTGAGTAAGAAATAGAGACCACATTGTTTCATTTTGTACTTAGCATTTTACATTACTTGGTTATGCACGCTTTTGACATAATAGTTATCTTTCTAACATGCCAATGGGTGTTTCATGTGTAGTATTTATTATGTAGGGATATTTTCTTCCATACTTGTTTGTTACACTATCTGTTATTGCTTGTCCTTGTATTTGGGTATTGCCCTATGTTTGGTGTGTAGACTTTTTGTTGTCTGCATGGTCATGATGGCCTTGCATGTCTTGCAACACCATGAGTGATGTCCCATGTTTGTAGCCCAATTTATATGCGGTTTAGTTATATTTTTACGTGTTTACATTACTTCTTTGATTGGTATCTTTTACACTGTTTGCATAGATTACACATTGCTTTATACATGCATGCTTGATTGTGCGACACTTGTCTTTGGCTAACCTTCTTGTTTGTGTGTGCCTTGATTTCTACCAAGCACATTCCCTCCCTGTGGGGCATAGTTTCAACATTCATATGGGTGGCCCTCTTTTAGGAAAGCATTCTCCTATCGGTGATGTTGCATAGACTCCCAAAGAGTAGGGCATCATTTGAGGGTTTACATACTACACAACAACTTCTACACCGGCTCATTTCAAGATTGCACTTTCCGCCTTGGCATTGTGGGTTACATACGGTGAATGGGTTCGAGACCGAGCTCTACAAACCCCATACACAATGGATTTTACTGAGACATGGTTGTCCTTATCATTCTAGGAAGCACTAAAGGTTGGAGGGTACAACAAAATTCCTCCATATATTTCTTTGGACAGTCTTTGTCGGATCGCCTAAAAAACTAAGATGTATAGAGAATGTTTCACACACATTCGGGGAAGAAGTTTTATGTCGGAGGATACATCGGAATTCCTCCCCACACTTATTCACCCTATGGCATCGGATTTTCCAAAAAAACCTAGCGATACAAGATATCCTTCTATACTCTCTTTCTAAAATGGATCAGGTGCACATGTTCCATTTACATTTTCCATTTGCGTATTTTACATTTACATACTTTTTACATTTATATACATGTGTCTTTTACATTGCATTTTTACACATACATACATACATATTTGACTACTTGATCATTTTCTCCTTGTAGGTCCGGTCGTATGAGAAACAAACAATCAAATGGGGGCAACAACAACAATGACAATGACGAAGTCAACGATAACATTTTGTGGCAACACACCACACTAACCATGCAGTACATCACATCAACAACTACACAAGTGTTTCGCCTGTAGGTTCACTCGATCACTTTTTTTGTGCGCATTTTCATATATATTTTCCGCGCTCCATCATATTTTTGTCACCATTCTTTGTCTAGTCCTTCAACACGTTTCTACACCACTCTACATGGATTATCGTATGCATATTTATCTACTTTATGTTACTAAGCTTTCCACTCACCAACATAAAGTGGAGAAAAATGTAGACACACAATCATACACTTAAGACATTATTTAGTCTCAGGTCTCCATACTACTATCTAGAAGGTTTTGAGTGAAGAAAGTACTAATTAACCCCCATCTTTTGACAATCTTACTTTATTTTATTTCATCATTCCTGACCTCTTAACCATATGCCCGCTTAGCTTTTTGTCATTTCGCGTTATTTTAGCTTTGACTATGGCACTAAGGCTAGTAATCTTGGGGTGCCCATAGGTGCCCTGGTCCCACCAGGGTGCCCCGATCCTTTTTAACTTTCCCACCACTTTTTGGGCTCTTTCTAGCCATTTTAGCTTCTTATCTTTTTGGTGGTTGACCATTTCGGGGTTAATTACGAAATTAGATCAAGAGAACCCTATAAATATAAAGTTATGAAACCATAATGAGGGACCAAGCACTAGTCACTACTATCATCCACCTAGGGTTGCATTCATCAAAGACATTTAGAGATCATTTACATACATTTAGCTCCATCACAAAGGACAAGGTTGGTTCATCTACATCACATAAGCATAAGAGGGGATTTTATTCTATTCCATCCACCATTCTATTACATTTTTACATCTAGTTATTTCTCACTACTTCACAAAGTGTGACTAGCACAAGAGCACCTAAGGCACATGATTCACACACACACACACACACACACACACACACACACACACACACTAGAACTACATTTGGGTCTAGAATGTAGTGCAATGCTCAATTAGTAAGTCCACTATTGTGGCAACTGAGGTCATTCGACCTATTCATTTGCATTCTTATTTTTTTAGGGTTTTGATACTTCTTGTGGTTTCTTGCAGTCTTTCTTTCATCTTAGATTATCAACGATACCTAACACAGTGTAATGAACCTAATGCAACAGACAACAAAGGTTTGAGATCACTTATAGGACCTATGAAACTCAGTTCTAGACCTTTTTCACATACCAAGATGCCAATTTCAGCAGACCAGTACCCACAAGCATCCCAATCGCTCTGTGGGTGCTTAACCCCAGCTAGATAGCTCGGATCCATCCTTTTCGGGGCCTCTACACATTCGTTCATGCTTCCTGTTTCTCTAGTCACTTCTGCGACACACTCTCACAAGTTCATCAAATCCGCTAAGTCGCTTCCATACTTCTCTTGCATATTATGGCTTCTACTTTCATTAGATTAGTTCTTGGATCATTTTCCATAGTCATTTACTACATTCATTTACTTTATTTAAATTTTGTTCTAGATTATATTAACTATCACATATTCCAAAAAAAAAAAAATAGTTAATCAAAGCCCACAAATTGACTTAAGAAGTCAGTTCACCACCCGCTTTAACTCGGTCATCAACCTCACTTCTTGAGCTCTGCAGTCAACTCGCTTTTTGCCCATCTCGGCCAAATTTCTCGATTGACAAGCTAGATCAAGCAAGCTAGCAAATAAACAGCTAGCTCGACAAACCATCTCATCAAATTATCTCGCCCACCCACTCATAATGTCAACTCGCCCACTGCTCGGTGGGTCGGCTCGCCCACCGAGGTCAAGTGGCTCACCACCCGCCACTCGGCTGCGTAGCTCTCCCCCATATGGGCATGTCAGCAACTAGGCCACCCAATGCGTAAAATAAGTAATGCTTCCCAAGTGATAACCCCACACTGTACTTTGGTAATAACAAAATAGTTAACTCCCATCTTAGCATGAAGGATTGGAAGTGGATTTCTTATAATCATATACATTTTTTGCAAGGGAATGATCTTGTTAAGACTCTGAAACATGTAAGAAATGGTCATATTTAGATGCATCCTTTTATAACTATGGAGGATAACAACTATGCAAGTCTTACAAAATATTGAAGTGATATTCTTAAAACCCATATCAAAAATAAAAAGATAAAAATATGGAATTATAATTTATCTTTATACCCGAAACTCGAATACAACAGAGAAGAGTTAGAAGTATCTTTGAAACTTATCTTCAATTTAAAAAAGAAGTAAAATTTTTCTTCACTATAAAAAGTAAATTCTTCTTCTAATAATGAGTCATTCTCGGCCTACAGAACTTACCTGCACAACTCGAAAAATAAGCAATGTCACCCAGGTGGTAAGACCACTCTGTACTTTGCTAAAATCATAACAGATAACTCCTTGTATTAGAAACTATGATTAGGTTAACAACTACGCATGTCTTACAAAACATTGAAGTGATATTCTTAATACCCAGATCAAAAATATAGAAGATCAAAATAGGGCATTATCTTTAAACCCATAACAGAATATAAGGGAAAGAAAACCAAATGATATTCTTCATCTCATAATAATTCAACAGAGAAGAGTTAGAATAATTCATGCCTGAATTTTTTTAAATCTTATGCATCACAAGCCGAAATGGTATTAAGAAACAGAGGGAGCCCAAAGTGGAAATGGTCAACAAAAATTTAGTGGAGAGAACAAACAATATCTCATAAATATTCTTCAAATTTTCTACTTCACGGGAAAAAATGGTCTAACAAAATACAAGCATCCCAAAGTGGAAAGATGAACAAAAAAGTGGAAACTAGATGAAAAATAAAGCGGAAAGGATGAAAAAGAAAGAGATAGCTTTGCCGACCCACAGTGAACCTTGCAATTCCCAAGACCTCTCCCATCATCAAAAATAGTAACCATCGTCAATCTCTCTACAATTGCACACGGAGTGGCATGAATTAATTGCCATTAATTTTGCCAATTTCCCTCCAACGGGCGGTCAAAGACGTGTTTGACAAACAAGTACCTTCAATTAATAAATAAATGGTGGAAAATAATTTATTTACAAATTAATGGTCTCACTATGCCATGGTAAAAACAAATATAAATATTAAACAATATCGTAGCCATGTTTTAGGTTTAATAATTGCACTTAAAATAAAATTTAAATTTTCAAAAAAATTCATAGCCATGTTTTAGGTTTATTGCATATAAAATAAAATATAAATTTTAAACTTTATCATAGTCATGATTTAGGTTATTTACATTTAAAATAAAATATAAATTTTAAACATTATCATAGCCATGTTTTAGGTTATTTTTTGCATTTAAAATTAATTGATACTAATTTATACTAGAGAGAGGGAGAGATGCATGCATGGATAATTAGTAAACTTGTGAGGCAATATACATGATGTTTAATTTCAAATTTTAATAGTATTAGTTTATTAATGACATGTCATATATGGTATGAATATTATTATTTACTTTTCTATTATGATTGGAAATAAGATTTATGAATATATTTAAATGTTTATTACGTTCGCACCTTCTCCATTCATTAGTGTCTCATTGTTTTCAATAATAAATACAAGCAAGATGAGAGGGGATAGTTAGGAAACTATATATGACATGTGGATTTCACGAAATCACTCAAATGTTGAATCATTTACTTGCTTCAACCACTCCTTGAACTCTAGATGGGAATGACAACTTAAATAGAAAGAGGGGATGGGGCGGATCGATCCAAAACATATATTATTATTTCCTCATTGATTACAAAGGAAAATCCTATTATTTGGTACTAATACCATATTTCATGATATTTATGGTTTTTTCTTATTTGGATTTTTGTCACATTAACCTTGAATTGTATTTTTAATATATATCTTTGATGGGTATATTCGATATTTATCAAGTTTCATTATAAATATCTTGAATGTACTTATAAAATAATTACATCTACCAGACGTGTTTGTGTTAAAATCATTGATACTATAATATGGTTGTGAAAATGATAAAAAATTATATAACTTATAGTACTCACATCAGAGGTTAATATTAGATGTTCTAAATAATGAGATAGTACCTTGGAAGAACATTCGAGACTTTTTTTTTTACTTTTTGAGAAAGAAAAAATATTATTAGCTTGAGATAATACACATAGAATGGGCATATGTCTATTCTCGTATAAACAAATATTTTTATCTTGTATTGAATGGGCATATGCCCATTCTCATATAAGAATCATAGAAGAAAAATAGAGGTAATATTTAATTTGTTTTAGAATGGACAATTTCCCATTCTCACATCCTTTATAGTGATATTAAAATGATTAAGTTCAATATTGCTTCAATGAGTTAGAATGGTTAGAATAGGCATATGCCCATTCTCATACAAACAAATAATTTTATTATTGTGATGAGAATGAACATATGCCATTTCTCATACAAACAAATATTTTTATCATTGTGATGAGAATGGGCATATGCCCATTCTCATAAACTCAATATAAAAAGAAATAAAAATTCTCCTACACAAAACATTAAGTATGAATAAAAATTAGATCCTTTTATGAGAATGTTTAAAATGGAAAGATGCCCATTCTCATAGTCAAGAAATATGGGAAATATGAGGAATTATTTTAAAAATAATATATGTTATGTTAATATGATGAATATATTTGGATGAAGTGATTAGCAATCAAGTTTCTAATTAACTTCTATTTAAACTCTATTTATTTATTTCTCATCATTTAAATTCAACCTCATCTATTTAACCTCTATTTGGATGAAGTGGTTAGAAAATGGAAATGTAACCTCTATTTATTTCTCATCATTTAAATTCAATTGAGTTAAGTTCAATCATAGTTTGGAAATCATGTTATAAATATATTCATGTCAATTTTAATTATATGTATAATTTTTAAGTATTTCCAAACCTTACTGAATTATATAAGTTCGTACTCATGTGCTATGTGGATTCATATAATTATGCTTGTACATACATGATAATTTTTAATTTATTCTATCTGATGGTTTAACAAATTTTCCATTGTCTCACAAACTTTTATTTTATGTTGTTACAACATCGAAGAAGTCTTTACATTTGTAGAGGATGATCATGTGGACTTGTTTTCAAAAGGAACCAAAGTTATGAGAGGGAAGAGTATATCCAAGTAGGAAGACACTACATTGTAAAGATGTGGGAAGAGGATTTTTGTTGTCAGTGTTAACATAGTATTGGATGGAAGAGTAAAATTGCCTTTCTCAATTGATGAATTTGAAACCTTGGAAGATGTTGGGAATAAAGGATACTACATTGCTTGGGAAGAGAGTGAATTGTCAAAGCATGCAAATTCATCCATTTCCCCAATTTGGGTAGTGAAAATATTTTTAGTGGTTCAGAGGATTACAATGCAGAGAGTGATGGAGATTGTAGTGATGAAACTGCACCATCAATATAGGTCCTAAAGATAGAAGATATTTTTCACAGACAATTTCATTCTCAAACACAAATCTTGTAGCAAAGACGATGACATAGCCATGGGTTTTATAACTCATGTGCTAGAAGATCATAAAATTGATGGAGAGAGGTTGGGTCCTTTAAATTTTGGTGTATGGATAGAAAATGTGGTAAATATGTGTTGATTGCTCATAATTACTATAACCTAATAAATCAAAAGTTTGGCCATTAAAACATTTGATTTTCAATGAAACGAGAAGTTCCCTTATGATTAAGAAAGGAATTTCTCAACTGGATGGTCTTCACGTTGTATAAATTGATTAGCACAATTTGAATTTCAAGGGAGTTGTTACAAAATTAATCCATTCTGCTCGATTGAGTGCAAATTTATTGTAGAGGGAACAATTACGAACGTAGTTGAAGGAGACATGGTACATTTTAATAGATTGGATGCTAATAGATTTGATGTGCATATTGATAGAGTATTCAACCCTCCTTGAAAATGATGCTCCATATCTAAAGGATCTCTTATACAATGGCATGCTAGGCAATTAGCTAACATAAATGGTTCTCAAATGGATATTATATTTAAAGAAGTCCCAAAAACGAGGTTTTTTTATTATTATTATTGGTAAATAGTTTTTTGAAAGGACTATACCCTTGAGAACAAAAGAAGGCTTAAGAGCCAATAAGAGTGAGAATCGAGAGAGAATGGATCAAGATCCGAGTGTTCTGATGAAGCTCAAAGTAGCCCAAACCTTTACTCAAACGAGACAAAACATCAAATAAAATTATTGCAAAAAAGTAGTAAAGAGACCGCAAAAAAACAAAAAAAAACATGGAAGAAGTGAAGAAACCAATACTACTTCTTGGTAGCTTTGTCGATCTGGTCTTGACTCTCTTCCAGTTCGCGAAACATACCCAAAGTAGTCAGTGTGAATGAATCATTTTTATCAAGCTCCTCGATGGTTCTTTTTTCTCTTTTTGGTTGCCCCAAAGTGTAGGGAAATAAACAAATTTGTTGAGGTTGGAAACACTCTTGGTATGGCCCTCAATGAATTCCTCAATTGCCATAAATATGCGCGGATGATGTGTAATCATGTTTAGTTTTGGCCATCCTAAAAGCGGGAGTCAAAGGAGGTCAACTTCTTATAAATGTCCTCAATCACCGATTATGCTATCAATGTTCTCCTCCCCTCATGCTTTTCTTGCTTTTGACTCATTATAGCCAAGATGGATTAAAAACCTCATCCTTCCTTCAGTTTCATCTCAAAATCTAAGGCCTCCAACCTCTTTGAAGAGCTATCCAACCACACTTCCTCATGGGACTCAAGCTTCAACGATATTCGAAGATCATGTGCTAATCTCAAGTTCGAAAGGCTCCTTGTCCAAGTGTGATGATTTCATATACTCAAGGTTGAGCTTCTGGAGGCCACTTGACTCGGGTCTTTTAGAGGTAGAGGCGAGGTGGGTGGGTGGAGCAATTAGTAGGGAATGGATGGAGAAGCTTCATGCAACTTACTATTCCCATAGATAGCGATCGTGAATGACCTTATGGCAGCTTCAGAAATGGGGCATGATAAAAGTGGAGCCCATCAAAGGTGTCCATACTAGGAGGGAAGGAAGCCCGGTATTTTAGAAGGCAACATTTATGAATCAACAAAATAAGTCCTTGATGCAAGGGAACCACCTACAGGTGTGCTTCACGAAACTCCAAAATGGAGCGTCATTTGTTGCATGGGGAAAGCAAACCAATCGATTCCTACAAGTGGTTTAGAAAGATAAGATGTTTAGCGTTGTGGATCATCAAATAGACATGACATGACCTACCTTCCAGGAGATGTGCATCGAATCATCATGCGAGTAACCTCATCATAGGGTGGAGGAATTGAGTGTTTATAAGCACAGGCTAATATTTCTTACCAAATGTGAGCTTCTCGATCCCTCCACAAATCTTCTTTCTTCAAATCTCTATCAACCCTTTTGTCAAGCGGTATCCTCCAAAAAAAATACCGGTCACTTTACAATAAGATCTTCATTGACCAATATCTTACAAACCCCCGTGAGTATAGATGGGAATCTTTCCTTCCATTCCTTATCAAAAGTAGCAAATGCTTTGGTCATGTCCCCTGCACCTTTCCATGAATTTGGTGAAGCCACCTTTCTTTGAGAATGTTCCAAAGCTCGATATTTTCCTTCCAGTCGGGGTCCGTGCATGGCTCAATTTGGCTTTGGAGGTCCTCCCATCTTCTCTTAGAAAAGAACCATTACAATAATTTCCCAGATACTTTGATGTAGAGACTGTCCATTTGCTTCTTGCTTGTCAGAAACCGCACAAAATAAACTATAAACGTTGCTCTTCCCACGAGCATACGACATTGAGGTTGAGGTTGAGGTCATCATTTGGGATGCATTAGAAGATCAAAACTTTAGTTTGTTTATCCAATTTCATATGATACCACTAATCACAATCAATCCAAAAAAGTGATAAAAATATCTTATAATGCTACAAAACGTCGTGAAAGTAGGAACCCTTCAAGCCAATCCATCAAGTCAAAATTACGATGAGGATAGAAGATGGTTAATATTTTTAGAAGCTGAAATTGTATATTTTAGTTGTTGCAAATATAATTGTTTCCAAAAATCACCTCTTGCTTCAGTTAGAATTCAAAATTTGTGGTGCAAAACTAGATCCTTGAATGAAATTGAAAGATTTTTTTTGTTTGATGCATTAACAACAAATTCCATCTTCAATGTTGGTAAGAAATCTATGGAGGTATATAAAATGAAATTTGATGGGATGGATGTTTTTGAATGCATGGCACAAAGTTTATGGGTACCCAAGGAGTTCCTTCTATAAACATAAATCTGAATGGATAAGCAAAAATAGGCTTGCAGTGAATGGAAACACTGGAAAAGAGAAACAAAGGTCAAACATTGCTAACAATCACATGCATATCAAGAATTGTTGAGAGAAATTCAGATATCTCTCTACATCTGACTCGGTCTCGGTCTATAGAATATTTTTGTAGTATTCTATACCCAAAATATACTGCAAAAAAAGTGCAATGAGGAGCTTGAATTCTTGAAACTTCCTCAGGTGTCGTAGTCAAGCTTCAAACACAATGAACAATTTTTTTTGACATGTTTCCTTTTCAAAAATTAATTTCTTTTCCAAGTGTGATCGGTGCACATAGTTTTACAACAAACATAGAGCAAAAATGGTGAAACAAAATTGATTTTGGAATAACTCCCTTTTAGAAAAATCTAAGAATTTAGTGAAAATTTGCTACCACATGGCCATAATCACTCATGAAGATTGAGGAGGAACAAACATGACACAATAAATGTATTTAAAGTTCTTGTGCAACTTATTATTCCCATAGATTATATCTAGAAGAGCAAGCTCGGGTATTCTTGAGCATTGTGCATGATAAAATGGATAAAAAAACTTTCATACCAAGGATGGGTAAAAAGAATATTCAATAAATAATGTTATGAACCTAAAATTTAATAAGTAATGTTATGAATCTACAAGATACAAGTTATCTTGACAAGGAATGCCATTCCCATGTTGATGGAGAAAACTATACGGTCACATCATTAGCTTTATGTCTCAGGAAGCTTGAAGAACCTATAATTTATGAGTATGGAGATGTATTGTATCGTTGTGGATCATCTAAACAAGCGATTGCATGATGATGCATTTTTACAAAATGATGTGCATGAAAAATGTAAAAGGTACAAGTAAATATATGACCATTAAAAATCGCTTAGTGTTCTTGCTACCATGAATAATTATTTCGTAAAAGCAACCACCGATCCTCTACTTATAATTGGATAATGCTTCAAGTGATAACAAGAATCATACCTTATTTGCATTTACATCACTATTGACAATAAAAAAAGGTATTCAATATTGTGTATCTAATATTCCTTCCATTGGGACACACTCATGAGGATATAGATGGGACTTTTGGAATATTAGCAACATTGTTACATAAAGTAAACACATTTTATTTTCCACATATCATGGAATCTTACAGAACATGCCAAGAAGGGTCAAGTACATTCACTCCTTATCTTATTGAGGAAGCCTACAAATTCAAATAATTTGTGGAGCCATTCTTATTGGATGAAAACCATCGATATAGTGGGTATCATAAAAAACCTAAGATGTTTAGATTCCATGTTGTGGATGGCATACCGGTGATGGAGTACAAAGCAACAATAAAGGATCTACAATGGTCTCATTCTATCCATATATGGCGTACAAAGGATAATGGTGAACCAATCTTTCTAGAAGGGCAACCTCCTTTGGCACCTTTCAAAGAACTCAAAGAAATGGAAGATCTAAAAAAGGGAATAAAATCATATATTGAGCATTAGGGGAAAAGTGCAACAAGAGAAGGTAGTGACTATTGGCTTCCAAGATCACGTATTGGGAAAATATTTACGTGCTTTGGATAGACCATTTGTAAATTGTAGCAGAGGTCAGATGTTTATTTTTGGCAAAAATAATACAAGAGAAAGACATATATGACCAAATAACAGGAGCCACACATATTCACAAAGAAGACTACATTAGTCAACATATCCCAAGTACTTGATATTTACATTACGCCTGTTTTTGGAAGATCTAACTAAGAATTCAATCTGTTGAAGGATGTGTTCAAGGGACAAATACTACTTATAAGACCTCTAAATGATAATGAAAAGATATGGATGGGGAGAGAAGATGGGGATATTTTCTTTCAACAGAAGGCAATGATGTATATAAAAATATGATAGTTCAATATTGGAAACCTTTTCTGCGAGGAGAGGAGAAGGTACAAAATTGTATCAGGATTGTTTAAAGCCAAATAAAAATGGACCATCTTAGATAAACCTAAATCAGATACCGATGTGGATAGAATCATTTAGGCATTGACACCAAACAAAAATGGAAAAGTGGATACATAAAGATACCTGATAAAGGACATGTGGTCATTAAATCATACCTTGAACTACTTGAATAGGATAAGGAATGTTGACTTGGAGAAACTATTGAAAATCATAAATTTGTATGTGAAATCATCTTGGCCTGGGATGTGGGTTTTTAAAAAAATTATTCCAAACCTTGGTCCTATAAAACTTTACAGTTGTACTATTATTTGATAACTAAATGAAAGACTGAGTATTATCTTACTTCGGAAGATTTTTCCATAATATAATTCTATAAAACATTGTGTTGCTTATGGAACTCTTGAATCTTATTAATAATATAATTTCCACCATGTAATTAATTTAATTTGAAAAAAATCCTTAATTATGCTCTAAGTAAGTTTAGGGGAGTTGGATCTTGTGATTTAAAGGGAATTGGATGTGATTTATAAGGAATTCATTTCAAAAGATTAATGCTTTGGATTTTTCTAGGAATTAGTCTTGATTTATGCATTCATTACAACCACAAAATTATATGGTCTTTTCCTAAAGCTATGTGCATAATTCTAGATAACTTATTTTTAATTTTTCTAATAAATTTATAAAATGCAAACCTTTATGAAGTCTAGATACTAAATTATATGCCTAGAATCCCCTAATTCTTGAATGCAAAACTATAGTATTTAGAGTGCCAAGATATATTATTTAATGCTCTCAACAAGAGTGTCTGGAAATGCACCATGACTTAACCTACTGTCTGCCAAGATATAAATTTTCAAAAGAGGTAAAAATCCCTCATATATGAATTATAAAAGAAGAATAGATATAAAGTTGATACACATAAAAATAATTAGGAACATACTTGTACCATGAGTGTGATGAGAATGGGCATATGTCCATTCTCATAGACTCAATATTTTCTTCTTATTTCATACAACATGTACCCATATCACATTGTTTTAATTTTCAAAATGGATCAAAATGCCTCATATAGGAATCATAGAAAAGAATTGAGATAAAGTAGATACACATAAAAATAATTAGGAACATAGTTGTACTATGAGTGTGTTGAGAATGGGCATATTTCCATTCTCATAAACTCAATATAGAATTAGGAACATACTTGTATGACATAGTGTAAATATTTGAATCCGATATTACACTACTTAAAACCAATAATAAACATATTGGAATCCGATATCACACTAGATAAAAACTAATAATGGAAATTTAGGAATCCAATTTCAACAATTATAAAACCAAAAATAATAATACTATAAATCTAGATTCTTAGTAAAATGTCCACATTCAACAAAATTATGGTTGTGTGTGAAATTCGTACCCAAGGTGCTCTTGTGCGCCGTATTTGTGAAGTAGTGAGCTTTAACTAGATGTAAAAATGTACTAAATGGTGGATGGAATAGAATAAACTTCCCTCCTATGCAGTGTGATGTAGATGAACCATCCTTGTCCCTTGTGATGGAGCTAGATGGGTGCAAATGGAGCCTTTGATGGATGTAACCTTAGGTGATGATAGTAGTGCCTAGTGCTTGGTCCCTCATTATGGTCTCATAACTTTATATTTATATGGTTCTCTTATTCTAATTTCGTAATTAACCTTGAAAAGGCCAACCACTAAAAATATGGAAAGCCCAAACGGCTAGAAATTGCTCAAAAGATGGAGGTAAATTAGGAAAAGGCCTGTGGCACCCCAAATGGAAGCAGGCGCTGGGCACCCTGGTTTAGGGGCGGGAGCCCGAGTCAAAGGTATAATGACACAAAAACTAAAATAGACTAGGCAAGTATGTGCCAAGGTCGATGAGTCATGACACAAAGTAAATTCAAATGGACAAAGGACATGGGTTGATTAGTACTTTCTTCACTCAAAAACCATATGAATAGTAGTATGAGACCGGGACTAAATAATTCCCAAAGTGTGTGATTTTGTGTCTACAATAGGAGTGATCTAGGTTAATAGATTATGTGAAAAGGATACTCGAATATGGAAATGCTCCATCTCTACAACTTCACGTGGAAATTACTCTTGTGTAGGACCATATAGCTCTATATAGGGCATCAGACATGCATATGGATTGTTATGTACGGTTTATACATGTGCATAGTGGGGATCTACAATTTTATTTTCCCTTCATTTGTCTAAAAATGAGTTTCATTATCCATCGATAATTCTCACACAACTTTAGCACCACCTATAATGACCTGCAATAAATAGAAACCCTAGATTCCTACATAAAACCATTAGATGACAAAGAATAAATTTATGTGTGGGTGACGTTGACTACTCCATGTTTGAAATTTTAAGGAAATATCATGATAAATTTATTTAAACTATAATTATAATCCTACACGCACTCATTCAAATGGTTTCTTATATTATCAAATTCACTAATCGAAATTGTGGGTCATTTAAATCATCATATTAATATTTAAATGCTTTCTTCATCATATGCTAAGAATCAATACTATCATCAGGCAGAGCATTATACCAATCACGATAATTTTCTTCTAATAAGTGGATACAAAAATTGATTACATAATTCTTATAAAACAATATCATAGTCATGAATTAAATCACAAAAGATCCTCAAGTTCTACTCACCCAAGATTGCATTATTTCCCTTAAATTTGGGAACTATCTTTCTAAGATATTTTGGAACTTCATTAGGGAAGCCTTGCATTTCTAAGAAATTCAAATATGGATTATTCACAACCATTATATGATTCACTCTTAGGCTAATTTTACATTATAATTGGACTTCTAGGAGTCAAAGGTGGAGCCCGACTTGATCGAACAAAATATGGAATGACATTATGACCAAAGGGTTCCTCTCTAATTTTTACTCTTAATTTCCCAAAGATTTATCATTTTAATGTGGGGCATTGAGGGCAACATACTCTTTGAGAAAAAGTGTGACTAGAATTCTCTTGGATTCTCAAATAATGAAGAAGAAAAGGTATTAGGATCTTTGTTTGAGGATTATATTTTACTAGTACTTCCAAAAACAAAAGTAGAAGGGTCTTTAGGAAATATTACTCTACTTCAAGACTCAAAATAGTTAGATTTAGAATTATGATCTTGAGGAATGTTTTGAATGAAAAAATTCATAATTATTCAAAAGAGAAATAATAATATAGGAATAAAAATATGAATATGAGAAATACCTTGTCCCTCTGCATGATTATGTTGGAGCTCAAATATGCACCCATCCCAAATCATATTAACCTAGGGCTTGAGACAACATGTGTGATGTAGACCCTTGCATACATTCCTTCTTATTGCACCATCTTAGTCACCAAATAAAGATTTAGATTCATCACTTAGCAAAAATCACCTAAAACATGCTATAAGCACACTTTCTCAAGAAGCCTGAATCTTGCTCAAAAGGCTAAAATGCACCAAAACATTGAATCAAAAGCTATAACAAATTTTAACATGCTTAAATACACCAAAAAAATTCTTAAGCACTTCATAAAGTTCCAAACATTTATCTTCTATCAATTTCCAATTCTATGCCTTATACTTGTTTGTAGCCCTTCTAAAGGAAAATTATGATGAAATCAACAAAATACAAGCACTTAATCTTTGCTGGTAAGATTTATATATTCCTTTTTCCGATTAATCAATACAATTTTTTTAGCTCTCAATTCCAAGCCCATGCAATTTTATTTTCATTTAATTGTGTTTTACTAGGTCTAGTTTTAGCCCTTCTTAGCTCTTTGACCTCCATGTCTGGAGCAACATACAAATTTTCATGAAAATTTTATTTTCTATCATGTTCCTTTTTGGGTCTTGTGCTTTCTACCAATTTTTATGCCCTAGTTCCTCATACAACTCACCCAACAACACTTTCCCTTTTCTAGGCTTGTTCTAGCTAGGTCTCTCAAGAACCCAAAACTGAAAATTGACCATATCTTTATCCCACATTTGAATTTATCTCTAAACATTTACAAATATATTCCTATGGGTATAAAGACCCTACAGTCCAAATTTTAGAGAAACCCACTTGATAAAACTAAAATTTTGAGGTTTTTAGAAATTTGTCCAAAACATGGATAATAGTCAGGGCATAAATCTTAAAAAACTCATATCTCGAGTTTTATACACTTTAAGAACATCATTAAAAATTTAAAAGTTATTTTTTGATGAGAAGAAAATTTAATCTTTAGATTTTTTAATTGATTCTGCATTTATCAACCCGATTCACACGATTTTACGACTACTTTTTACACAAACCTGGGGTTTCATTGTGTTTTCAATGTTTGACCTATCAAAACTCTTCAATTTTCACTAAACTTTATGAAACATTTCTTCATTTCTCAAAATATCTTGACACAAAATTTTATCCCTTTTCACTAATCACAATGCAAGATATATATGTTTTTCCTTTCCAAAACAATAAGGAATTTCCACAAACAATGTGCTTATTTCCACTAAGATGAATGAATTTAGTTTTTCTTACTTAAATTCAATCTTCATCTGCCATCAAACATGAACATAACACAATTTCCAAAAAGCAATTTTCTTACTTCCACTAAGATGAACACAACCAAACATGAAAATGAAAGTGTACTGCAATCAAACATGAACACAAAACCTTAGATGTAAAAAACAAGAGACTTTTGTGTCTCTTCACCTACTTCCTCTTCACTTTCTCTTTCATTTTCAGTCTCTTCCTTCATCTTCTCAACTTTATCTTCCTCACACTTCATTCCTTCACCATTCAAAGCACTTTCTAGTGCTTGTATTTCAGCCTCTAACTGCTCTTTGCTCACATACACAAACTGAAATTCAGATTTCACATATTCTTCATCAAGTTTCTCTTCACAAATATATTCTTCCTTCATCATTTTTATAATTTTTTTCTTCTTTCTTGTTTTCCTTCTTTTCCATCATCCTTAGCTTTCTTTCTTCCTCTCTTATCCTCCTCGGTTGCATTTTCTTTCTCTTCTCCATGATTACCTTTATAGGTGTTGTCCACTCAAAATTCCTCGCTCTTATGAAAGTGAATTTTCAAATTTTTGAGTTTAAGTATCTTCTCTAATGTACCAAAGTCATGAAATTGAGAAAATCTGTAGTTTTGGGTCATTTTGTATGTTTTTCGGGCCTGTCGGACATTTTTGTCCCGCATGTCCCAGGTTCAAAAGTGCATTCTATTCCCCGATCGGCCGATTTCCCTGAAGTTGTTCCATTTTTGGGCCCGTCGGAACTTTTCGTCCCAAATGTCCCAAAGTTAATCGGGTAAGTTGTTCCATTTTCGGCCGAAACACCCAAACCGCGTACTTTCGCACTTTCATGTCCCAAGTCAAATTGTGCAGTTGTTCCATTTTCGGCCGATTCGCCTCGAACCGCGTGATTTCAGCACTTTCGTCCCAAATGTCCCAAAATTTTCTGGACCCATTGTAACCTTTTCGCCTGATCCAGCCAAATCGTGTACTTCATGCACTCATGTCCCGCGTGTCCCAAAAGGCATTTGTGCGTCTTTTCCCCGCTTCGCCCGAATCGGCCGAGCCGCGTGTTTCGCGCATTCGCGTCTCACATGTCCCTAATGAACCAAGTGCCATTCGTGCTAGTTTTTTCCGCTCTACCCGAATATCCGGCTTATTTAAATTGGTGGGTATGTATTAAATGCGCATTCATGGCCTTTCTCTCTCCTAAACGGCTATATAACGAGCAAACCACCTTTGCATTTTTCACATTGTTTCCATGCTATCCTTGCTCGAACCCTTGCAATCTAATTCCCTGCGCGTGTATCCCTTTTCTCTGTAATTCCTTCCCGAGTTTAGGTTGCGGCTCTGTTACTATCAATATGAAGATCAAATTCCAGGGACAGGAACAAATTTTGCCACTAGAATCTGCCGTTCCCAATATTGGGGACAGTGAAGCTCGGCATCTTGACTTCAAGCGATTTTGGGCGAGGTGGCGGTATGAAACCCTACACCAATGGCACAAATGATTCACGATAGTGGTTTGGCGTTTGCTGGAGGTTTCCCGATCTCAGTACAGTGCGTTGATACTGTGCTTTCGTGCGGAGCTCACTTCGACCCTGATTTGAGTGAATTAACCAATATACACGGGGAACTCATCGCTGCCCTGACGCTGCCGCCATTAGTACCGCACTGAGAATCCCAGAGATGGATAATGCCATAGTCGTTTCCCGGGATCAAGCACAGGCTCTGTTCAATCAAGACAGCGACAAATACAAGGCGCGGGTGGCGAAGTCCTGGCTGAAGAACCCTAAGAAGGGAGCCTCTCGCCTGTCCAAAACTCTTTTCCGGCAGATTTTAATGAAGAATTGTCTGACTTTATAATTCTACTGGCTCGGGTTATGGGTTTGCCCTCTACCAACGAATTTCACTTCTGGATGTGCCCGCTCATCAGCATGGTGTGTGAGGGAACACAAAATATCAACTGGGCAGAGATCATCAACATGAATTTGGCAGAGCAGCTATCCAATGTACAACAAACGAAGAAGTTCTACATGACTTCTTACCTGATGTATACCCTGGCAGCGTCACGGCAATGGTTTGGTTTTTCCTACATTGATGCCCACAAGGATGACCCTATATATGCCTACTGCCTGCAGTTCACCCTAGAGACCAGCAATCACAATTTCAGAAGGGTAAATGATGCTTTCACCATGTACGTGGTCAGGCTGCTCGAAGGTGATACTGCTAGGAGATTTTCTGATGAAGCCATGAATCTGATATCACGCTACGGTGCTTATTTCATACAATTCAGAAAATTCTCCTATATCAGGCTTGCCGGCTATGAGAGCACCCCTCTGAGGCTTCCCATGTTCTGCAATGATAAGATGGCTTTGATTGAAGTATGCAGGCAATTAGACAAATTACACAGAACCTGCAGAGACAAGAAGATTTCTGGTTTGCACTTTCCCATCTCTTTGGGAAATTACACTTGTAAAACAGCCCTGGATGCGCAGAACATAGAGAGAGCCCTGGTCCCTATCACTGTTCATTTCTTTAAGCCAAGAACTTGCTTCGACTTGAAGAAGTTCATTGAGCAAAACATCAAGATAATATATCATCATAGGGCGGATACAGAAGACTACTGGGCTGACTGTGCAGATGATTTTGAGGCTAGGAGGAGGCACTGTGGCAGGTTCTCCCTGTAATTGATCCAAGAACTCAGCTTGTACCAAGTTCCTGAAGGACTCCAGGATGAAAATTCTGATCTATACTCATATGAGTATGATAGTGTGATTAAGCACACCCTCTTGGAGGACTTGGATTGGAACAGAAAGAAAAGATGATCTGGCTGAGATCCTTGCTCCAGTCTTAGTCAGGACTAAGGTCTGGTTTGACAGGAAAGTTCGAGAGCTCAGAAGACACTCAGGAGAATCCTCTTCCAAAGATGTTTCAACACCAAGGAGAGAGGCATCGATTCCCAGTCGAAACACCAATGAAAACCCCTCCTGCCTCATCAACTCAAGGACCTGCAACTTCCACTCCTTCTTCATCTACTCAAGTGTACCAGAAGAAACTCAAGGAGGTTAAGAAGGAGCCTGTGGAAAAAGACCTTCAAAGAAAGCAGGTAGAAGTGCCTTTGGGACCAGAGAACATCATTGTTCTCAGTGAAAGTGAAGAAAGCGAAATGCCAACCCCTACAAATGCTCCTGAAGACCCAACTGATAAGGACAAAGAGGTCCAGAGCACTGAGCTTCTAGGTGCTATTGATTCTTCTACCGCAATTGCCTCAAGCGCCCCGCTCACATCTCAACTTGAATCAACAGCTGCATGCACCTTGAGTGTCATGAGCTCTCTGTCTCTCGGCCCTCTTGCCCCTCCTGCTGATTCCTCTTCCTCTTTTGCGTGGGTGCAACCTTTGGTTGACAATAGGAAGAGGAAATTTTCCTCTCGGAGCTCAGGGTCAAATTTTGATGCTGTCGCAGCCTTGTTGGGCACCACTCCTTCTCGTGCCAAGAAAGCCAGAACCACCTCCAGAATAGTGTCTGATGCTCAAGGTCAGCAATTCCTGGAGATTGCTAAGCCTACAGTGGACAAGTCAGAGTAGGACTTGCAGGCATCTGACTTAGAGCTCTCGAGAATTCCAATGGGAGAGTCTACCCCTGAAGGTGAGATTCACAACCTCCAGGAAACAGTCACAAGAGTCATTGGGAGGGTAGAGAAAGGGCAGCAAACTATTGAACAGTTGGAAGAACAGGCCCAAATTCTCACAGGTTTCATCAAGTCTCTTTTGTCTAAGGACAAAGTTTTGGACCCTACTCCGTTGACCACTCTTCCACCACCTGTAATTTTGAGCCAAGATGAAGTACAGAGTATCAAAGACATGCACAAGTATTCCGTCTATGGCAGAGCTATGGAAGCCATGGTGGATGATATGCTTGTTGCAGGGTTGAACTTCATCGATGAAGCTTTCAAACTCCATGGAAAAGTGAACAATTTGCAACAGAAGCTCTCCTCTACTATTGGGATCATGGATAAAGAGCTCAAACTCTGGAGCAGTTGCATAGTAGACCTCCGCCTTATGGGACAGACAGATGAGAACATCTTACTGGCGAATAAGGTTTTTGATGATGCAAAGGATAATCTGTCAAAATCCTGGGTTTACAGCGTGGAGTGGAAGATCAAAGTCTTGGAGGAGGCTTTGGGAGAACTGAAGAACAGCTGGCAGAAGGGTGAAGCTTTCAAGACACTGGTTGTCTCTGCTTTCAAAGACATACATTGTCATCTTCAGGATGAAACTTCTGGTGTTCCCCTTTCCTTGCAAGAAATCAAAGCTCAATTCAGAGCTTTTGTCAAAGATAATTTGTTCAAGGAAAGCTCCATCTCCAAAGAGAAAATGAAGGAGATCTGCTCTCTTCAATCTGCCATTGAAGAAGCAAATAAAGATTATCATACTCATGTCGAGTTTGATAAAGAGATGGAGAAGTGTCTTGGATTTTGGACTCAGTCTACGGCCAACACGTCAGTCCCTCGTGGCAGAGACATAGCTGAGGCGTTAAAGAAATTCAGGCAAAGCAGATTTTGAAGTTAGTGGGTCCTCTCGATGAATCGACCACTGTCTTCTTCTCCTTATTCTTTTCTCTTCTTCCCTTTCTTTTTCCGTTTTCTTTGTAAAAAGTTGAGGTATCATGCGGTCATGCGTCCTTAACTATTCTTGGTTAAAAGAAGCGGTTACGAGTAACTGATTTGTAAGCTATATAATGGCCTCTCTACGCCATTCTAAAAAAAAGGGGAATAACGGGGTTTATTTTCTCGAAAGTGTAAATAGATCATAAAGAAATCAATACAGAAGGACTTTCCATTCTTTGTCTATCTCGATCTCTCGTTATCTCTAAGCTTTCATTTAAATTTTGTGAAGATCATTTGTCTCCAGTTTGTTAGTCTTGCCGATTGCATACTCTTCAACTTTGCAAGCATGGTGATCTTGTATAACCAAGAAGGAACTTTGTGTCCTTGATTAACGAATCTGTGTTACGTTAAGAAACTTTGTGTTCTAGCAGATGTTATTTACAGAACTTTGTGTCTTTGAATTCCATCTTATTTATACGATACAAATGATCTTGTTTCAATTCACTGTAACTTCGCATACATAAAGAATTACTCTGTTATCTATAATTCTGCATGTTGCCTTTCTGCTCATTCTCGCACTCTCATTCCTCAGTCCTTTTGTAATTGATGATCTTTATAAAAGACACTTTCGTAATATCCAAGTTTAACCAGAAAATCATATTTTGTATATTTGTAAATAAGTTTGTTTCTGAATAAGGGAACCTCTCCCATTAAAGAGGAGGGACTTCTTGTCCCCTGACTGTTGCTCTTCGTAAAGTCCTATTTGACGACCAACAATAGGCCACTTCACTACCTTCTTCATCATGTTTCTATGTCTTGTCTTTGCTTCATCATAAATACTTCTAGCTTCTCCACATCTTCTCTTAATTTTCTTATCTCTTCCTCCAAACCCACACTCTTTTCTTTTCTTCTTGCTCTCTCTTTCTCTCTTCTTTCCCTTCCTCTCTCTCTCATCTCTTTCTCTTCCCTCTCATTTCTTATGAACTCAAGTAACTTCTTAACCAAATACACTCTATCTTCATCCATTTTCCTCTTAGCAAGTCTGTTTCACCTTGCCCAAGTCTCACATAGGCTCTGTTTCACACATAGTCTTTTGACTTCTTGTTTTCTTCTCTATCTCTTCTCTACTTTCTTCACTTTTCTCACTCTTAATTTTTCTCTTCTTCAAGGATCAACCTGTCACTTAGTCCAACACAACTCAAGAAAAAATCAAATTCAACAACTTCAATCAAGTCATCCACAACTCAAAACACCAAAACCAACTCATACAAATTCATCAAAACAACTATATACAAATGCCTATATCAAAAATATCTTCTTCTCTTACCAAAACTTATTTCAAATGCCTTGATCACCCACTCGATAACAAATGATGTAGATCCCTGCATACATTCCTTCTTATTGCACCAACTTAGTCACCAAATAAAGAGTTAGATTCATCACTTAACAAAAATCACCAAAAACATGTTATAAGCACACTTTCTCAAAAGCTTCAATCTTGCTCAAAAGACTAAAATGCACCAAAAAACTGAATCAAAATCTATAACAAATTTGAACATGCTTAAATACACCCAAAAACTTGATTAATCACTTCATAAAGTTCCAAACATTCATCTTCTATCAATCTCCAATTCTAGGCCTTATACTTGCTTGTAGCCCTTCTAAAGGCAAATTCTAAGATGAAATCAACAAAATAAAAGGACTTAATCTTTTACGTAAGATTTATATTTTTTTCTCATTAATATGAGTACGAATTTTCAGCACTCAATTCCAAGCCCATGCAATTTTATTCTCATTTTACCATTTTTGACTAGGTCTAGTTTTAGCCCTTCTTAGCTCTCTAACCTCCATGTCTGGAACAACATAAAAATTTCATGAAAAATTGATTTGATA
The DNA here is from genome assembly GCA_018340775.1 of Taxus wallichiana var. yunnanensis. Taxonomy (NCBI): domain Eukaryota; kingdom Viridiplantae; phylum Streptophyta; class Pinopsida; order Cupressales; family Taxaceae; genus Taxus; species Taxus wallichiana. Next base: position 660,293,303 of record CM031236.1, on the reverse strand, counting down.
TCCTGATACCCTTTATGGAGCTTGTGCTTTCTACTAATTTTTATTCCCTAGTTCCTCATACAACTCACCCAACAACACTTTCCCTTTTCTAGGCTTGTTCTAGCTAGGTCTCTCAAGAACCCAAAACTAAAAATTGACCATATCTTTCTCCCACATTTGAATTTAGCTATAAAAATTTACAAACATATTATTATGGGTATAAATACCCTACAGTCCAAATTTTAGAGAAACCCACTTGATAAAACTCAAATTATGAAGTTTTTAGAAATTTGTTCAAAACACGGACGGTCACAAGGCAGCAAGCTTAAAAAATCATATCTCGAGTTTATACACTTTCGTAACCTAATTAAACTTATAAAAGTTATGTTTTTATGATAAGAAAATTTAATCTATAGAGTGTTTTGATTTATTATGCCTTTATCAACCTGATTCACACTATTTTACGACTACTTTTTTTTTCTTAGACAAACCTAGGGGGTTTCTGGATGTTTTCAATGTTTGACTTATTAAAAATATTCCATTTTCTCTTAAACTTTATGAAACATTTATTCATATCTCAAAATATATTCACACAAAATTTATTCCCTTTTCACTAATCACAATGCAAGATATGCTTGTTTTTCCTTTCCAACACAACAAGGAATTTCCACAAACAATTTGCTTACCTCCACTAAGATGAATGACTTTAGTTTTTCTTACTTAAATTCAATCTTCCTCTACCATCAAAGATGAAAAAAACTTCTCTATACTTGGAGAAACATTCAAACAACATTCTCAAATGGATTCATTCATAATTTCTTAAACATTCAATCACAAGAACATAGTAACTATCCATCACAATTTACAAACTAAGAAGCCTTTATTTGATAAAACCATGAACTTTACAAAGCTTCATGAGCCATTTAGGATCTGATTATGAGATTTTATTCACCCCTCACTCTCCTTTCCTCTCACCAACCTTTCATTAACCTCTTCTCATTCGAATACATTAAATTTTATGAGGAAAAGAGGTAGTTAGGGCTTAGACTACTAACTCAACTAAGATTAGACTAACTAGGTGGGGTTTAGGGTCTAGTTAGGATCAAATAGTTCATTTTACAAGTGTATAAATATTCCTTAACCCCTAATTACACATTTATTAAACTATATTAACTCCTGGATTACTAACTTATTACAAAGACTAATTCAAATATTCAAAATGACCATTTTGGAGGGAAAACTCCAAATGGTAACTTATTACATAAACATGAGTCCAAATGGACTTGACACACCTCAAGGACAACCAAATGGACTCAACACACCTAAAATGACTAAAAACAAAAAATTCAAATGTACAAGTGATGCTCTTGCATCATACTCCCCATGTGGAGAGAATTGAGCTCTATACATTAGGCCTTTTTTTCTTTTCCAATTGTTTTCCACTTGTAAGAGCCTTTTTTTTATACTTTGTTCTCTTTCCATCTTCATCAATGTTATGCTTCTTTTTTAAATTTCTTCATCATTTATCTTCACCTTATTCTTCATTTCTTTTTATTCAAAAATGAGTATTTCATGCCTCATTCTCTTCATTTGATCTCTTTCTAGAGTTTCCTTCCCAATGTTCTTGACCTCTTCTTCTAGTGTACCTGCAATCAAACATGAACACAAAACCTTAGATGTAAAAACAAGATACTTTTATGTCTCTTCTCCTACTTCCTCTTTATTTCTCTTTCATTTTTATTCTCTTCCTTCGTCTTTTCCAACTTTCTCTTCCTCACACTTCATTCCTTCACCATTCAAAGAACTTTCTAAAGTGCTTGTATTTCAGCGTCTAACTACTCTTTGCTCACATACACAAACTGAAATTCAGATTTCACACATTCTTCATCAAGTTTCTCTTCACAAATGTATTCTTCCTTCATCATTTTTTAATTTCTTTTTCTTCTTTCTTGTTTTCCTTCTTTTCCATCATCAATTAACCACTTTCTTTCTTCCTCTCTTATCCTCCTCAATTGCATTTTCTTTCTCTTCTCCATGAGTGACTTTATGGGCCACTTCACTACCTTATTCATCACTATTTATATGCCTTGTCTTTTCTTCATCATAAATACTTCCATCTGCTTCACATCTTCTCTCAATTTTCTTATCTCTTCCTCCATCCACACTCTTCTCTTTTCTTCTTGCTCTCTCTTTATCTCTTTTTCATCTTTCTCTTCCTCTCATTTCTTATGAACTTAAGAAACTTATTAACCAAATTCACTCTATCTTCATCCATTTTCCTCTTAGCAATTATGTTTCACCTTTCCCAAAGTCTCGCTAGGTTCTGTTTCACACCTAGTCTTTTGACTTCTTGTTTTCTTCTCTATCTCTTCTCTACTTTCACTTTTTTCTCACTCTCAATTTTTCTCTTATTCAAGGATCTACCTATCACTTGGTCCAACACAACTAAATAAATAAAATTTCATATTCAACAACTTCAATTAATTCATCCATAACTCAAAACACCACAACCAACTCATACAAATTCATCAAAACAACTATATATAAATGCCTATATCAAAAATGTCTTCTTCTCTTACCAACAACTTCTTTCAAATGCCTTGATCTCTAACTTATGATACCAATGATGCAGATCCCTACATACATTATTTCTTATTGCACCATCTTAGTCACCAAACCAAGAGTTAGATTAGTCACTTAGCAAAATCACCCAAAACATGCTTTATAAGCACACTTTCTCAAGAAGCTCAATCTTGCTCAAAAGGCTAAAATGAACCAAAACACCGATTAAAAACTATAAAATTTTTTAACATGCCTAAATACACAATTAAACTTGATTAAGAACTTTATAAAGTTCCAAACATTCATCTTCTATCAATCTCCAATTCAAGGCCTTATACTTGCTAGTAGCCCTTCTAAAGGAAATTACGATGAAATCAACAAAATACAAGCACTTAATCTTTTTCTGGTAATTTTTATATTTTTTTCTCATTACTATTACTAAAAGTTTCAACGCCAATTACAAGCTCATGTAATTTTATTCTCATTTTATGTTTTTGACTAGGTCTAATTTTAGCCCTTCTTAGATCTCTCTCGACTCTCCATGTCTAGAGCAACATAAAATTTTTCATGAAAAATTAATTTGATATCCTAATACCCTTTATCGATCTTGTGCTTTCTACTAATTTTTATTCCCTTGTTCCTCATACAACTCACCCAACAACACTTTCCCTTTTTTGGCTTGTTCTAGCTAGGTCTCTTAAGAACCCAAAACTGAAAATTGACCATATCTTTCTCTCAAGTTTGAATTTATATCTAAAAATTTACACACATATTCTTATGGGTATAAATACCATCCGGTAAATTTTTTAGAGAAACTTACTACTTGATAAAACTAAAATTGTGAAGTTTTTAGAAATTTGTCCAAAACACTGGACAATCACAAGGCAACAAGCTTAAAAAAATCATATCTCCAGTTTTATACACTTTCAAAACCTCATTAAAATTTTAAAATTTATGTTTTTATGAGAATAAAATTTCATTTTTAGAGTATTTTTAATTATTATACATGTTTATCAACTTGATTTACAATGATTTTACAACTACTTTTTTACACAAACCCAGGGGTTTCTAATTGTGTTTTCAATGTTTGACCTATCAAAATCTTACATTTTCTTATAAACTTTATGAAACATTTCTTCATATCTCAAAATACCTTCACACAAAATGTTATCCCTTTTCAATAATCACAATGCAAGATATAATTGTTTTTCTTTTCCAACACAACAAGGAATTGTTAGAATTTGAGGATTCTAATAAATATGGATTTAATCAACTTAAATATTATATAATATTACAATAAATATTTAAATAAGCATTACATCATAACATAAGTAAATAAGAAATACTTACAGAAATAAATAACACATGTGACACAAGTATTTATAGTGGAAAACCCCAAAGGGTAAAAACCACTTTGAAAATAATTTTTACTTCGTAGAACTTATTTTACATCCAATAAGATCACCTCCTCCTTAAAACCCTATTTACCAAGGGTAAAACCAAATCACTTGATTTGCACACCTTTGATATATTTCCTAATATATCAAATGAGGACCTAAAGTCCTTTTTATATAAGGTGATCGGGTATGTCTCCCAACCCACCTTTTCAACCTAAATGGTTGACACATATACCTAGGTGAGTGTATTTAATAAATATAAACATAAATGATTCACATTATTAAATACTTACCTAATGTATATTACCTAGGTATGAATATTTAATAATAGAAAAATATTTCATATTATTAAATATTTAACCTATATAATAGTGATGGACCCATATTAATTAAGGGTTGGCCAGACCACTTAATCATTATGTTCCAACACTCCCCTTAATGTTAAGTGGGATAACATATGCCAATAGATTACCTACTCGTGGTACACTACATGATTTACAATCCTTAAACCATAAAGGTTTTAGGCTAGCATATCGGTGAAAGAATTATAACACCTTCATCATACTCAAGTTACCTTTTGGTACAAAAGGATTTGGAATCCCAAAGATCATCCCATGATCAATGGCTAAGTATGATTTGTGAGTTTTACATATTCTCACAATGTTCTCTTAAAAGTTTATTGAACCCAAGCATATAGGAGCCTTTTATAACCAAGGACCTCCTTAATAATATACTTGTATTGATGTTTACCAAGAAACTCAATAACACTAAAGAGTTTACTGAAGACCACCTTTAAGATCTTTCTACACTTCTTTCTAAAAAGAATTCGATGAGGTATACATGCCCGAAGGTCTTTTTACACTTGCCCAAAGGTCTTTTTTACAAATGCTCAAAGGTCTTTTTACAAAAACTAAGTTCCATTAGGAGGTGACATTGTCATGCACACTCCCCTCAATGGAAACTCCGATAATCCAAACTTTTCACGAAAGTGACAAAACTTTACAACACTCAGGGCTTTGTGAAGATATTAACAACCTGCTCTTTAGTCGGCACAAACTTGAGATCTATCTCACCACTTAGCACCTTCTCACGGATGAAGTGTATATGTATCTCAATGTGCTTCATCCTCTGATGTTGTACTAGATTATGTGCAAGAGCTATGGTGCTTTGGTTGTCACAGAACAAAGGAACACTACATGGATCCTTCATCTTTATCTCATCGAACAACCTCTTTAGCCATAGAGCCTCTTTTGCAGCTTCCATTGCACTTCTATACTCAACTTCAGTTGAAGAGATAGAAACAGTTGGCTACTTTTTCCACAAGTAATGACACCTGCACCAAATTTAAACACATAACTAGAAGATAATTTCTATCCAATACATCACCAAAGATGATCAATCATAAAATCCATATAAGTTAGCATTTTTATTCTTAGTATAATGCAACCCATAATTGATTGTACCTTTAATATATCTAAGAATCTTTTTGTAAGATTCCAATGATCTCTATAAGGTTCCTGCATAAACCTAGAAGCAATTCCTACTGCATAGGAAATATTTAGTCTAGTGATAGTGAGATATATCAAACTACAAACTAACTGCATATATAAAGTAGGATCAAATTTTTCACATGTAGGTTTAGGATCAATTTTAGTCCAACTTCCATAGGAGTAGAAATTGGTTTATAATCAATCATGTTAAAATTTTTAGTACATTGGTTGCATATTGTGCTTGAGAAACAACAATAGAATGTTTATCTTGAAATAAAACCATGCCAAGAAAATGATGTAAGAGACCTAAATAAGTCATTTCAAAGTATTGTTTCAATTTTTCTTTAATTCTACAAATTAAAGAAGGATTATCACCAGTCATAAGCAAATCATCAACATATATACAAACAATGATAATATGTGATCCTTCTTTCTTGATGAATAGATCATTGTCAGAAGAACAATTAACAAATCCTAATTTTTTAAATAAAGAATTAATTTTCACATACCAAGCTCTAGGAGCTTGCTTTAAACCATACAAGGATTTTTTCAATTTACAAACATAGTTTTCTTTACTAGTTTCTTCAAATCCTTTAGGTTGAGACATGTAAATATTCTTATTTTAAATCACCATTCAAAAAATAATTTTTCACATCCATTTGGTGGATTTCCACCCAAATTGAGTGGCAATTGCAAATAAGGTCCTAACAGTACTCATTTTAGCTACATGGGCAAATGTCTCAACATAATCAATACTAGGTTTCGAGTGAAACCTCTAGCAAACAAGTCTAGCTTTATGTTTGTCAATACTACCATCTATATTATATTTTACTTTGTATAACCACCTAGACCCTATAATACTTCTTTTCTCTGGAGGTGGAACCAACTCCCAAGTTTGATTTTGAATTAGGGCATTATATTCAACTTGCATTGCATTGATCCACTTCTCATCCTGAGAAGCTTCTTCAAAACTTTGTGGCTCAGGTTCATATAAGGTCATTAATGTATGATATGTATGATGACTTCTAGTCATTTTCCTAAGATCAATAGGATTAGAACTCTCTAACACAGATTGAGCCCATTTTGGTTTCTTAACTAGGGAGTTAGGAGATTCAGAAGCATCTATAGTATCAACACAAGAAACATCATCATGACCATTTACTATATTCTCAATATCATAATCATAACCATTATTAGAAATATTGACAGAGTTAGGAACATCTTTACCATTATCATATGAACAAAAGTATTTTTCTAAAACCACCACATTGCGGTTTTCAATTACTTCCCTTTTTACAAGGTCGTAAATCCTTAGACCTGTAGTGTTAATACCATATCTAATGAAAACACAAGAGAAAGAAGTCATATCAAGTTTCTTTCTTTTCTTTTTAGGAATGTATAAAGAAGCATGACTACTAAAAACTTTTAGATGAGAAATATCATGTTTTTTATTTGACCATTTTTCTAAAGGAGTTGAAAGATGAATAGATTTGGTGGGAACCCTATTTAGAATGTAGATTGTTGTGTTCATTGCTTCTACCCACAGAAATTTGGGAAGACTAGCAGAATGAAGCATAATGTGAGCCATATCTAAAATAGTCATATTCTTACGTTCTGCAACACCATTAGATTGGGGAGAATGAGGAGAAGTTAATTCCCTTTTAATACCACAATCAATAAAAAAATTCAAATGCTTTGCTAACATATTCACCCCCATTATCTATTCTAAGTCTCTTAATTTTATAATTTGAAGAGTTTTCAATAGATGATTTAAATTCCTTAAATTTCCCTAGTACATCAGATTTATTTTTAAGAAAATATGACCAAATCATCATGGTGAAATCATCAATGAAAGTCACAACATATAAAGAACCATTTAATGAAGTTACTTCAAGAGGTCCTCTAACATCACTATGAATAAGTTCTAGTGGGGAAGAGGAACTCTTTTCAAGATGTGAGTGAAAGGGTTTAACACTTTATTTTAAGCGTAAAAACCCTTCACATACATCATGAGAAGAAGACAACACAAGAAAACCTTTCACAAGATTATATCTAACCATTTCATATAAACTTTTATAATTAACATGTCCTAATCTTTCATGCCATAGCTTTGAATTATTCAAACTTTGAGAAACAAAATAGGATGCGTAGAATGAAAATCATAAAAATATACAAACCATTTCTTTGAATTCCTTCAACTATTATATTATCATTACTATCCTTGATATACCAAGTATCTTTCAAAATTTGAATATCCAAACCATCATGAGTTAATTGAGAACATGATAAAAGGTTCTTTTTGAGCTTAGGAACAAATAAAACATTATTCAACACACCATTAGAAAATTTTACTTTCCCTTTCTCTATTGCTTCTAAAGATGAGTTATCACCAAGATACACATGCTCATTGATTTTCACAACATCAAATAAAGAATTTGAAACACCAGTCATATGATTTGATGCACTTGAATCTAGAATCCATTCAAAATTAGAGGAAGAATACAACGCAACATATAATGCAATCATTTTAGGAATATCATTAGAGCTATCCTTTTTCCTTAAATTATATTTTGAAGAAACAATTTGTTTTTTATTTTTATGGATAGGTTTCTTAGTTTTGCAATCTTCCTTTTATGTCTAAATTTACCATTTGAAATTTAACACGCAAAAGTTTATTCAAGAAATTTTTTTTTCTTATCAACAAAAGAAGATTTAGATCTAAATTTTTGATCTAAGAAGGGCTTTCATGAGGTTTGAACTTTGAATTCTGAGCAAGAAGTGCCTAAGAGGTATTCTCATTAGAGTCAAAGTTCATCATCACTTACTCTTCCTATATCAAAATTGAACTCAAGGTATTTAAATCAGGTAGATCATTTTCATTTTGATATTTAGAGTTCAAGATAGAAATAAAATTCCTAAATATTACATGTATATTTAATCCGAACAATAAAGTAGATTAATTTTTCACCAATTAAATCACAATTACATCCATCTAATTGTGCTTTAATATTTTTAATTTTGGCTAAGAAATTAACTACTTTTCATCTTCTTTCATGTGGAGTTGTAAGCAATTTTAAAACTAATTTAACAATTTTAGATAAACACCTACCTTCATGCATGAATTCTAGTTGTGTTCATACATCTTTTGGATGTTCGATATTACCAATGTGTGAAGGTACTCATCATTCACATTACGTAAAATCATGGAAAGAGCCTCCTACATTTGTTGCAAGAATGCATTCATGTTATCTACAAGGTGGTTGGCGACCGGTGGAAGAAACCTCAAATCTAAAAATAATTGTCCGAGTTTCCTCGCCATAAGTTCCGATTTGACCCCGATCTTCCAAATGTTGTAATTGGTCCCATTCAGATCCGGGTTTTGTCAAGACATGAAATAGTTGGGCGCCTGTTTTCCCGAACTCTATAAAACATACCCCATTATAATATACAATGTACCACAGAAAGGTAAATACATTTTTATTAAAAAAGTAACACTTGTAATAGAAACAAATCTAAATTTTATAGATCTACATAAAATATTTAATCATAACTAACTCACCTATCCTTTGCAGGTTCGCTTTGTCATTACAATGCATATTAATTAACCTTCCATGATCAAAATAATAACCCAGTAATATAAAGGGCTTTGGCATTATACCCCGCTAGGTCTTATATATATATAAAAATTCTAACCATATATAAGTGAAGAAGAAACCCTTAAGAATGTAAAATAATTTCAAATTTTTAGAAAAAAATAAGGTAGACAAAGATCCGGCCAACGTAAATTTGACGTCTCTCAAATGACCATCATCTTGCTTATGTTTGATCGCACAACAAAGTGATCATTTGACCAATGCACAAATTTAATGGAGTCAAAACTTGCTATGTATTTCCATAATTTCTTCTATATAATATTAAGGAGATTATATTTTAATACATTATATTAACCTATTATAATTTATAATGTAAAAATATATTCACTTTTAAAAAGAGGTATATAATTTATATAATGTAAATAAAAAACAACATATAATCTATAAAAATTATAAACTATAGCATATATATAGGCTTTTTAAAAAAATAAACACATATAACCCTTATTACGGGGCCCTCATGAAAAAAAAGATTAAAAACATTTACTGTGCCATGTAATTTTAATTTCTACATAAACCTTAGAATTTACTGAGAGGAGACAATATTTTTTACACATCCAATGGAAAAATTCAAATCCTATTTTGATGGAGCTTTGTCTCCTTCTTCATTTACCATTTGACAGAATTCACCCGCATATATTAAAACTATAGAAAATAAATATTTCAAATATTTTACCCTTATCTCTACACAAATTTTCACGGAAGGTAAGAAGTTTCCAAATTTTCCACCTGTGAATTCACCTTGATTCTTCACAAAGTAAAACTTTTAGGTTGCACTTATTTTAAATACCCTTCTTCGAAGTTGGTTGAAAAAACTTGTACAAATTAAATATATAAAATATAAAACATTTGCTCTTAATTTATTTAATTTACCTTTCAAGTAGGTTGAAAAATCCGCATGATTAAATAAATAAAATATAAAATATTTGCTCTTAATTTATTTAATTTACCTTTCTAGGTTGGTTGAAAAAACTTTTTCATACAAATTAATAAATAAAATACAAAACATTTGATCTTAATTTATTTAATTTACCTTAATGCATGGATACCATGTTAAAATTTGAGGATTCTTATGCTTACTAATGTGCTAGAACCGTGTACAATCTAATTGCACAAAAATCAATAGAGTCCGGATCTTATGCTTGGCGAATCTCCAAATGTTATCTCAGAATGTCGAAATGAGCTCTTAAAACCCTCCCGGGAGGTCCAAAAATCGAAGAGGATTTACTTCTAAAGGTTCTTAAGGAGGAGGAAAATCTTCCCATTTGGGGCTCATATGCAGATTTCACAAATTTTGGCCTAAGCTTTCTCAAGCTTCATGACCTGGATATTTTTCCAAGATGGAGAAAAAATTACAAGGTAAGATTGAGCTTTATCCTTGTCTTTAAAACCGCTTACTTCATTCTTGTCTTTGAAACCCCGAAGATAGGGATTTAATTTTTAGTCAACATTGGGTTTGGGGAACATGGGCTTATGTCCAAACCATGGTATCCATCTTTCGACCCATTAAAGGAGTCTTTAATGATACCTACCCGATTTGGGTTAAATCTATTAATTAACTCCCATTGCCTTTGGAATAATCTTGTCTCATTGCTATAGGGGATACTTTAGGCTCATGTATAACCTCAACTTATGATAAGACCTCATTCAAACCCATACTACTTATGCTCGAAGAAACCCTTGATCTCGATACCTTCAAATGTTTACTGGAAAATCAATCTTGATTGGAGCAAATATCTGGGTGCAATTTAAGGATAGACTATGAGAGACTTGCCTTCGTTTGATGTAGGCGTTGCTTCCAAACTTGGTCAAATTTAATGGATGAAAACTTGTCTATGCATTTCCAAAATGTGAACACTCCAAACGCAAGACTTCAATAATATTAAGTGGAGGGATTCTCTACCTAACATCTTACAATCGACTCAAATCCAAATTATTCTAAGGATTAGTGCCCCCTATAAGCTAACTCACCCATCATGGTTGATTCACGACTATAAAATAACTATAGAAGCCTCAGATTATTCTTTACAAAGTGTATATTTTTAAAGATATTCCACCTCCCATTTAGGTCACTCCCCATCAAACCTATTTTAAAATCAGTTTTTTTCCATGTAGTGGATGTAAATGAAATCGAATAAACAGGTGGTGGATCGGAAAAAGAAGGGTAATGCCAAATCTAAATCCCCACCATATCGGACAAGATTTGATTCTTGTCTTTTTGGGCGCTATCATTTACATTTACATTATGGCAAATACGCATTCTTGGAAAACAATGTTGTTGTTTTATTGCCATTTTGTTGCAAATTGGTTTCACTTTTGTTGGTTCCTTCCTTTCCACCTTTTTCCTTCATCTTTTGTGATGATAAAACTTCGTCTGGTTGTTTTCTCCCTAGTGGTCGAAAAAATACATTATTAAATCATTTTTGTGGCCGGACCATGCGTGTTTAATTTATTTGATCACCGGCCCATCCACTCGGTGTTTTATTCTTCAAATAAATGTTGCAGTTTTTGATTGTTTCTTTCAGATCGCGTTACGCACTTGGTCCTTATTGTTATATCAAAATGTTGATCCTTTTTTTTATTTATTTTCCTATTCTCGAGTTGCTTAAAAACCGAGCCTTCATTAAATAAATATAAATCCCTTTGAAAAACTAATTTTACAATAATAAAAAAAAATTGAGGATTCTAATAAATACGAATTCAATCAACTTAAATATTATATAATGTTACAATAAATATTTAAATAAACATTACATCATAACATAACTAAATAAAGAAATACTTACAGGAAATAAATAACACATGTGACACAGTATTTATAGTGGAAAACCCCAAAAGGTAAAAACCACTTTGAAAATAACCTTTTACTTCAGAGAACTTATTTTACATCCAATAAGATCACCTCCTCCTTAAAACCCTATTTACTAAGGGTAAAACCAAATCACTTGATTTGCACACCTTTGATATATTTCCTGAATATATCAAATGAGGACCTAAAGTCTTTTTATATAAGGTGATCGAATATGTCTCCCGACCCACCTTTTTAACCTAAATGGTTGACACATATACCTAGGTGAGTGTATTTAATAAATATAAATATAAATGATTCACATTATTAAATACTTACCTAATGTATATTACCTATGTATGAATATTTAATAATAGAAAAGTATTTCATATTATTAAATATTTAACCTATATAATAGTGATGGACCCATATTAATTAAGGGTTGGCTGCACCACTTAATCATTATGTTCCAACAGAATTTCCATAAATAATTTACTTACCTCCACTAAGATGAATAAATTTAGTTTTTCTTACTTAAATTCAATCTTTTTTACCATCAAAGATGAAAAACCCTTCTCTATACCTAGAGAAACATTCAATCACAAGAACATAATAACTATCCATCACAATTTACAAACTAAGAAGCCTTTATTTGATAAAACCATGAACTTTACAAAGCTTCATGAGCCATTTAGGCTCTGATTCTGAGATATTCTTTAACCCTCACTCTCCTTTACTCTAAACCTTTGAACCTCCTCTCATTCGATTACATTACATTTTATGAGGAAAAGAGGTAGTTAGGGCTTAGACTACTAACTCAACTAAGATTAAACTAACTAGGTTGGGTTTAGGGTCTAGTTAGGATAAAATAGATCATTTTACAAGTGTATACATTCTCCTTGACCCCTAATTACACCTTTATTGAACTATACTAACTCCTAGATTACTAACTTATTACAAAGACTAATTCAAATATTCAAAAGGACCATTTTGGAGGGAAAACTCCAAATGGTCACTTATTACATAAACATGAGTCCAAATGAACTTGACACACCTCAAGGAAAACCAAATGGACTCAACACACCTAAAATGACTAAAAATCTAAATATTTAAAATGTACAAGTGATGCTCTTGCATCAATGAGATTATCTCCAAGTTGTGGGACTCAAACTGAGATGGACCTCCTCGAAGAAGGTCAACTTCGTCTACTTATTCCTAATGCTAAGACTACTCCTAGAAAGGTAAATTAAACTACTTAACACTACCCTAAAACTCCAAAGAACCAGGGAAAAAGAAAGATGCACGAAATTGAAATTTTAAACTAAGGAGGTGATAACACCAAAAACAAGGGGTGGAGATATTCCCGTGAGTGAAAATGAGAGAAAACGAAGAAAGGAAGGGTAGACAAAAGTGCCACAATCCAAAACAACATTCAAATCATGATTTTTGTGGAGCACAATAGATTTAAACCCTGAAAAGACAACAATATATACACAATATATTTTCACATGCAAGGAAAAGTAAAAAACAAAATACAACACAAACTAGGGTAGAAAGAGCCACAAAACATGAATTTTATCATTGAAAAGATGCACAATTCATTACAATGCAGGAAATAAGGCAAGAATCACCTTATAAAACACCAAAATCTAAGGCCTCAGACTCACAAAAAAATTGGAACAATTTTGACAAAGTTCCTTTACGTTTGAGCATCCCCCTCAAACAAGAGTGTTTTTTTACAATATATAGAGAGAGGGAAACTCAAATTTTCTCCACCAACTGACCGCTTGGATTAAATCTCTAAAAATAAGTATGGGAAACCTTACTAATTAGTTTCCCAATGTTACCTTGCTTATAGGAGAAGACATGAGCACAATATCTCATTAACCTTTTGGTCATTGAGCTACTCAATATTGCATTCATTAATGCCCGACCTTTCATTGTTAGTCATATAGTTGGTCGATTCTTAAAAACCTTTTTCGTGTCATGTGGGAGCATATTAGAGGTGTCAATTGCATAATAAGTGATGGTAGACCGAATAGTTACATCATTCCCACTTTGTCGATCGGGAACATTTCTCCTAATACCATCTGCTAGCTTCATTTTCTCCATTCGGTGAGTAGCCGGTTAGCATATAAACTTAGTATCGATCGGTTGTATTATTCCCGTTGTCGGTCGATTATATGTTTATTGATGTCGGCTGGTGGTAACTAACCTTCTATTGACTAGTAGCACCGCCTTCAGATACATTTTACTGTCCTCTTCAGTAAAAAAACATGTTACCGTCGATGATGATGAAACATGTTATCGGTCATGTAACTAACAAACTTATTCATTTCGACAGGTAGCATCAAATTGCAATACTACCCAAATTAAATTTGATTCCTCTACCCACCCAACCTCTACAATAATGTTTTTTCCATTTTGTTCACCGAGGCTACATCATACGACCTAAATTTGATTTTTTCAAGTTATCTCGATTTGTAAGGGTGTGCAAAATTACAAAATAGTTTGGCGACTCATGGGTAATCATCTTAGATTGAAAATATCAGTAGACATGAAGCATCTATTAGGCATGGAGTTAGCCTGATATTCTAAAATTGATCTGAAGTTTGAAGAACTCACCCCTGGATCTACCTGGTTTTCCACCTCAACTTCTTGCATGTGGAATGAATGCACTTTGAAACTTTCCCCAAACACCTTGCTTCCATCATGAGACCTTTTCAAACAGGAATGTACAACAACAATAAAAGGCACTAAATTATGTACAAACATGAAAATCATACATGTTCCAAGTGGAAACATGTAGAGTTTACACAAGCACTTATTATAAAGCAACCTACCCTACCAACATAACAATGTGTTTCAAGCACTTAGAGGAATTGAAACTATCCTAATATGTAAATGATGCAACGAGACAACTCAATAGGAGTGCTTAAGATAAATCCCATTAACTCGGGATCCGTAGTACATTTCCATCAAGATCGAGATAAATCAAAGGTGTTGGATTATTTACAAGCACCGATGACGTAAGGCCCACTCCAAATTGCATCAAATATAAAGTGTCTCCTTGGTTTATCTCTTTCAGCATCCCATTTCAAGACCAAATCACCAACCTTTAATATATGAAACTGACCTTTTATCAAACCACTACTTGGTTGAATTTTTATGTTGTTCTAACCTGATCATGGAAGAATTTATTAGTTCTTAAAGCTTAATCAGTTCTGCCATTATGATTTCTCTTTGATCTGCCCCTTCAAATTTCACTTGTTGGGCCAATTCAAATGAAGGTAATTCAAGTGACAAAGGAAGCTTAGCTTCTTTTCCATAGAAAATCTTGTAAGGAGAGGTGTCACCAATTTTTTTTCATTATAATCTTATCATCCCAAAGATTATTTCTCACCTTGGTACACTATTTTCTCGATTTACATCCATTGTTCTCTTCATAATCATAATCAGGTTCTTGTTATTAGATTCTCCAAACCATTACCTTGAGGGTAATAATTGGAAGAAGTCTTCAAATAAACACCAAGTCCAAGAGCCCAATCAGAAATATTAGATCCTAGAAAATCCTTTGCATTATCAGAAATTATGGTCTGTGGGATACCAAACCTTGTGAAAATATCCTCAAGGAAGTCAAGAATAACTGATTCAGTTGCTTCCTTCAATAACATAACCTCGGTCCACCTGGTAAAATAATTTGTAGCTGTTAAGACCCACTTGTGGCTAGCACTTGATGGAGGGTTGATCATGCCAATAAAATCAAGGCCCCATTGAGAAAATGGCTGATCTACTTGAATTGGATGAAGTGGAAGAGCTATCAACCTCTTCTTACAGTGAAGAAAGCACATTCCTTGCATTTTCTGACCCATTTGTGACAATCAAAAATAATGTGGGCCAAAAGTAACCTGCCTTTATAATTTTCATTGTTGTGGCTTTGGCTGAAAAATGACCACCAAATAAGCCATCATGAAATTCTTTAAAACTTTCTCTACTTTTTCACCTTCAATACACCTTAGCAAGACTCGATTAATGTTTCTTTTAAATAAAATGCCATCCACCTAGACATAAGGTATAGACTATGTGCCTCAAATGTCTCCTTTTTTCCTTATTTAGACCAAGAGGGTATGCACCTAGTAGATAGAAAGGTGATCATATCACTCATCCAACTATGATTATTGGTTGCATCTTCTTTATTCTGTTGAATTTCAACATCATGTGGAAGTTCTTCATTCATAAAGGAGGTCTCTTGATCATCTTAAGCATCCAAAGCAAGTTGCTCACACAGTCCTCTACCCTTACTAGTCTCATGGCCTAAATAGTCACATTATACTTCATTATCTTAGTTACCCATCCAACTATCTTTTCTTTGATCTTTGTTCCCATAATGAATTATCTCACACTTTGTAATGTGAGACTAACACTATGATATGATTAGTGGAAATCATACTCTTTAATTTCTTTAGAGCCCTCGTGATGGAAAAAACTTGTTTTTCAATGTGAGTATACTTCAACTCATAATCCTTCAATGTTTGACTAAAGAAGGCCACTTTGGATGTTCCATACCTTCATAATTTTGATGTGTTAAAACAACAACAATATTAGCATCAACTCCATATGCATACAAAATAAAATCCTTACCATAGTTAGGATTGACAAGTGTAGGAGCTTGAGAAATTTCCTGTTTGATCTTGAAAAATTTCCTTCCCTTCAACTTTCCATTTGAAAGTTGAATCCTTCTTTAACATCAAGGTGATGGGCTTGAATAATCCTGCAAAAAATTAGGAATGAATCTCCTAACAAAGTTATTTTTCCCAAGAATGATTGCAAGGATTTCTTATGATTTGGAAAAGAGAGAGAAAGGATGGCTGAAATTTTTTCTGGATCAATTTCAATGCCACTCTTTGAAATAATATGTCCCAAAATATTACCCCTAGGGACTACAAAATTACAATTTTTAGGGTTAAGAGACACCCCAAATTTCCTACATCTCTCAAATACCTTCTCCAAGTGATTGATTTGATCCTTTATCTGCTTTCGGAGATGGTGATGTCATCCAAATACACAAGGACAAAATCATTGATATACCCTTGAAGGAAATGTACATTGCTATTTGAAATATGGCACCCGTGCATTTGACAAAGCAAAAGGTATCTTCTAATAGGCATATGCTCCCCACTTGGTTATGAATGTAGTCTTGAATTGATTTTCTTCCCCAACCTTAATTTGATTAAAGCTTGAATACCCATTCAACATGGAGAACCTTTCAACCCCTGTAACAATTTGTAAAATATGCTCCATGGAAGGTAAAAGATAATGTTCCTTTAGGGAAGCCTTGTTCAAATCTCAGAAATCAACACAAAGTCTGATTTCCCCATTCTTCTTTCTAACCAGAACAAGATTGGTCACCCATGTAGAGTACTTGATTGGAAAAATTATTTTGACCTCGATGAGTTTGGATAACTCCTTCATTAGGGGCTCTATCTTAGGGTTGACCGGTCTTTATTTTTACCTAACCGACTTCACGGTGGGATCAAGATCTATGTAATGTTGCACAATATGTGGATTAAACCCCCTTGGATATTCATAATCCCAAGAAAATATATCACTGAATTTTTGACATAAGGAAATGAAAGCTTGGATTTTACTATTATCACATACCTTTTCCAACAGAAGCTTCTTGCCTTGTGCCATAATGAGCGGTTGATAGTCCTCTTTCTTTTATGCTATATTCTTTTCATCCCCTTTGAATTCATCATCTAGGCTAAAAATATGCTCCAAGGTGACCAGTCCCTTTGGAAATTTATTCATTTTTAGATTAATAATCTGTCATCAGCATTGTAGTTGTATCATGCAGTTCATATTTCATTCTGAGGAGAATTCAGCCTCATTTTGGATGAAATGAATATTTTTTCATCACTATCAAAACACTTTTGCCACTTTGGTTTCATTATCCAGGATGGATTGCACTTATATCACCCCGATATGATGTTCATTTCCTTTGACAAAATCCTCAATAGGTGAGAATTGTGATCCAAGGGCTGCCATTTGATCTACCTCTTTGTTTAACTTCCTTGGCACCACCTGCAGGTTGAGAGCATCAAAACTCTCCAACATGTCCCAAACTTTGTGTTTATAAGATTTCAACAGCTTATTCTTTGTGGCACACTTCCCTCTTACTTGGTGGACAACCAATTCAAGCATCGCCAAAATCTACAATGCCTTTATTCTCCCCTTTTCGGACATTAGGAGACCATGCATCCATGCCTCATATTCTACCACATTATTGGAACATGCAAACGGAAATCTATGAGAAGAAAAATTTCTCATTCAATGGAGAAATTAGCACAACACCGCCCTAGCTCCATTTCCACTTCTTGAACCTTCAAAGAACATCTTCCATAGTCCATAAGCACTATCCTTTTCTTGCTTGAGTGGTGTAGGTAAAATAGATCCTTCTTCAAGAATGCAGTAGGTTCCAAGTCTAGTTTGCAAAGCTTCATCATAAGGATCAAACTCATAGTGCTTGACCCATTCATATAATATGAGATCAGGAATAGGAGGAGGAATGGGCAGAGTCTTCTAAAATTGATGTGTGCTCATGTTTATCTTTCAATAGGTAATTTGATTGTAGAGGATTGGGATCATAAGACTCAATATGATAGGAAAAAATAGGTTCAACTTGTATGGTAAATCTGTGTACCATACCTAGTTCTTAAGAGCATATGGGTCCAATCTGAAGACAAATAGCCACCTACTTTGGTTGTGAAGTATCTTGACAAGAAAATGGAAAACATAGGGGAAAGTCAATCACTGATATGTCATGGGTTATAGTTAGGCTAGGAAAAGCATGAAGTGTTAACTGCATATTTTTAATCACTCTTAATACATGAATAGTTGAGCCATCAAGTCATAAGACACTTTTAACAACATGGTTGTACTCAAGACCCAAGATATCAACAATTTTCTTTGGCATAATAGAGGTACTAACCCCCGATTCAATCATAAAATTATGCATTAAGTGTTTTCCCACAATTAATGACATATAAATTGGTGGGGTCTTAACAAGTTTACATATTTTCTCCTCCTTTGCTTGACATATGTTAACGACAAAGATGAGTCTTCTCCACCGGATGAGTTTGGGGAAGCTTCTTGAGAGCTTCACATAGGAGGTCCCTTTGTGATGGAATAGCCAAAGCATCCCACATTATCACATTGACATTCATCCTCTTCATTTGATCCACAATATTGAAAGGAAGGCTTATGGATTTCTGCAAATGTGGTACATGATTCTCCTTTCTTGACTACTACAAGATTGAAATAGTAATATTTGGTTAGGGAGAAACATCCTTCCTAAAAGCCTCAGGTACTCTTCTTTTATCGGTGGTAACTTCACATCCTTATTGTGTATTTCTCTGATTGGGAGAAGCTGAAGGTTGAGATTCCAATATTATTTTCTTATACCTCGTATTATTAGCAACATTAGTCCGAGATCTGATGAAACTATCCACTACTTGATTTACCACATAGAAATATTCAGCTCTAAAGAACATAAGATTAGTATCTCGATTAACCTCTTGGATCCCCTCCACATTAGGACTAGCTACTTCTACCAATGGTTCTTACTGATTGGAAGATTGTTGAACTGTTAGGATTATACCAGTTCTACAAATAAACAAGCATGCAATGAATAATACGAGAAAGAATGCAATAAAGACATAGACATAGATTTAACATGGCTCACCCAAAATGGGCTACGTCCACTTTGAAAACAGACCAATCCTTTTATTTAGTCTAGCAAAAATCTCTCTCACAGTGCTCCCACTAATACAATGAGCCTTATAAATTATGACCCTTTAAAGATATTAGGGTTTTTATCATTTCGGGGAAATATATGAAACCACCCGTTAGATCTATGACCTAATGAGAAACGGTCAAGATTTCACAATGCATAAATACATATAAAATGTGGCTTACGGGCGCTGCCCTCAACCCCTTGTCGGGGCCATCCTCCCGGGATCCCGAGGGGGGCTAATCCCCCTTACAACCCCCATCGCTATTGGGCTCTACAACCAATGAACCATGAAGGCTTGAGAATGCAATTCATTTAGATAAATAAGTTGGTCATGTGGGTGGTTGCATGGGAAAAACCACTTTATTTCTTGAATCAATTTGTTTTCAGCTTTGGAACTAGTGTTGTACTTGAGCTAGCAAAGATGAAGTGATTGAGTAGGAGTAACTATTGCTAGTGGAAGAGGTACATTTTAATGGTTCCACCTATTCTCCTATTGACTTTGTCCATATATTTGATTAGACCGCTATTGATTCCTATATGAATTATATCCTTGGTTGAATCATTGATTAGAAGATTTTCCTTGGTTAGAATAATTTCTATAAGACTAAGCTTGTTGTTTTTCCAAATATATCACTTTTTTAGAAAAATTCTAAGTAAGGATTTCATGTCTTCATCCTCCTTTTTTTTGTTTTGCGGGGGAGTAGGATGTGGAAGGGCAGATTGGGAATTTGAACATGTATAAGAGAAATAAAGGGTTGAGTAACTTGAGACAATTCATGGTATAGGGACATATGTGGTCTAGGAGATAACTTCCTACTTGTATCAAACAATTTTCATCCCTAATGGCTATTACATAAGCATCGGAGTAATCTTGACCGCCCATATACTTTGAATCATGACAACAATATCAAAATTTAATACTCATACAAAGTAAAGAAAAGCACCTTCGGAGTTGGACTTACTTAGGATTGGAATCTTGTCCCATGTCTTCTAAAATTTGAAATTGAAGTCTTTCATGAGCTCATTGGGATCCCTCTTATTGGTCGTCGATTGTTCTAATAAAGAGAGGTTATCTGCCTTTTCCACGCATTGATTGCAAAGGGTTGTTCCAAGTTCATTCCAATAATTAATTGTTCTACTCTAGACTCTGAACCATTGAAAATATTTTCCCTTGAATGAGGAAGCTAACAACTTAATAGCTACATCTTGTTCAAAATTTGATGGACAACACAAACATTATAAATATGGTCAACTAGAGTAGTAAGATTCTTCCTAGTAAATAAAGCGATACTTTTCATGGTCATGCTAGTGGAATAGGATTGTGACCATCGACATTAAGATCATTACTTATTAATAAATCTAGCAAATGGTAAATTTTCCATTGTTCCATTCTAATAGGTCTTAGAATTCTAGCGAAGAGATAACAAGAATGGTCTACCAAGAGGTGGAGTTTAAGACTCATGTTTGGTGGTGAAGGTGACCTCTTTACTATTCTACCTCTTCTTCCCCTCTCTTAGTGATAACTGCAGTACTCAAAAACTCATGTTGTTCTAAACCTTATCTCGAATTCTTCTCATGAACTTAAGGCACTCATTTTGCTTGAAACCAGATTGATTTGATGCTTAGATTCACTAGATGTGTATAAATAAGCATCGAAAGGATGGAAATTACTTGTGTCACACACCCAAACTCAATAGTAATGAAGATAAATTTTAGTGTCCCACCGTCATGCCAAAAATATTAGAGCTCAAATATGTGTTTCACCTCAAATTATTGTGATAAAATAGATAAGGGTAATGGGTGTAGGAGTAATACCTATGAATATTCAGGAGAAGGTTTGCTTTCATTTTAGACATTGATTAGATTGAATGTGAGAGCTTCCTTTTGGCTAGGAGGAACTATCTATAAAGCAAAACAAGACCACAAGAGAGATTTAAATAGTATATGACAGGTGGAGCTTGAAAATGCTAGTTCGGGAAGTGTGATACTTCTTAGATGGCTATCAATCCATTGTTTTATCAAATTAATGAAAATAAATGTAAGAAGTAAAGGTCTTATTGCTAACACTTTGATTTAGGTGTCTCAAAACGTTATCAATATACTAGATTAAGAAAATTACTGAAATCAAACTAATCTAGTATTGGGAAAGGTGTGGTTCAAGTTTGGGAAGGTCACCGATGTCTTAGGAAAGGTTTTGGGTGATTATGGAATATTTGGTGAAGGTTATGAGCTCATTTTTCTAAATAAAATTACCAGTCACAGAGACCGGTATCGGTTAGGCAACCGATGTCGATACTAGAAAATGACCGACATCGGTTGGGTGGTTTGGTGTCGGTAGGGGGAAATATGGTGGAAATATAAAAAATGGGTGTTTTGGGTCTCTCTGTGATTGCACAAAGAGTTAAAGGGGTTTGAGAAGGATGATGTGATTTTTGTTAGGGCTCAGCAAGGGTGGTAGAGGTGTTAGGATGGGTGAAATGGTTCAAGTTGATGGAATAGGTGGTAAACAGGTGAAAGGTGGTATTCGGACAGAGAGAGGGATTGGATGAAAGAAGTAAATGAAAGATTTAAGATAAAAAAATCTTAACAAATAAGAATGAATTACTTATCTGGTAATATATAGATATGAAGGTGGTTGTTGGTTGATGAGCATTCATGGGAGATATGGGAATGTGTCTAGTGCCACGAAAATGGAGCCTGTGTGCTTTGTTGTGATGATCTGAAAATGTGGATGAGATGACTAGATGTTGGTGAAGACATGGGGTGTGCTCTAATTCATCGTTTGGTAGCTTGAATGCTTGAGAGTTAGAATGCCAAATCTTGGGTGAATGAATTAATTGGAGAACCCATGTAAAGAGTTAGAAACTCTTATTTAAGGGTAACCAACGATGGCTAGGGCCGGCACCGACCGAGGAATAACGGCGTTGTTAAGGAGAATTGGTCAAATTTGCATAAAATAGGGTTTTTCTCCCAAATTTGGCATAGTATTTGACTTGGTTCGGGTCTAGAGTGTCTAATGGCATAATTTAAAGTGTGAAATTAGTTATAGGATTAATAGTTCATGAATAGTTAGGGTTGGAAAGAGTCCTAGTTGGTTAGGATAAGTGGGGAATTGGTCTAAGGCAATTAATAGGTTTAGAATGGGTCTAGGGTGAGGTGGAAAGGGTGAGGTGGCTAGGTGAGTTAGATAATTAACTTAATTGTGATAATTAAATTAATTAAAATGTGTGCAAGTGGGCATGGTGGGGGAATAATATTAAATTAATTAATTGAAGGTGGTTTAGAGGGTTGTGACCCAATTTTGGGTGTCTACATTTGCCCCTTTTTGTCACGTAGCTTGTATTGATAAGCGACACTGACAAAAATAGGAGTGGTTGCCCCAGGTATGGGTTGATGTGATCCCCCTCAAACTCGGATTTGATGAAGGAGCAAAGGAATCGGTGATGAGTTTGATAAAATGGAAGATGAAGAAGAAAAATAATGTAAGCTTTGGGCGGGAAATGATTATTTTGGGTGCAGGTAATAGGTGGGGGCATTTAAACACATGCACACGTATAAAATGCGAAAAGGCACTAGGTTGAAGAGCTCACAAACTCTACATTGTCAAAGGTCAATAGTTTATCTAAACAAGGTTGATGTGATCCAAGTATCCAAGGTATAGGATACGGTCCTGAAACACAACTAGGCTAGGTGTAGGAACTGGACATTAGGTGGGTTCCATAACACCAATAGGTTTTGTCTAGTCAAGATAAACATCATGGCATTAGGCAAGGAAAGGTTGGTAGGAAAAACAATACGAGTAGCATCGTCATAAGGTATAGTGAGTAGGTGAATTCGAGTGTCAAATAGGTGTGGGAAAGTTGGGTAAATAGGTAAGGTCGAGGTAGAGGAAAAAACATGCCCCAAATGATAGTGTGGTCAGGTGTGAGGCAATAAGGCAATTAGGTGGGGTTATAAGGCTAGGTGGAGGCTTGGGTAGCAAGAAAATGGTTTTGGGTAGAAAAATTGAGGGTAAATTAGGTATAAGTTGGTTGGAAAGGTGACCGACACCAGTTGAGGGCTAACTGATTTTGGTAAAGGATAACATGCCGGTCCATTAGGGCACAAGACCAACATCGGTCAAGTTGGATTGGGGGTAAAAAAGTAAAATCCACGTATTATGGATTCATTTGTAACTTTCTACTTTTGGAAAAATGATAGAGAGAGCTTTTGGACGGGAGAAAGTACAAGGTGTGGTGGAAGGCTGAGTTGGCGAGCAAGTAATAGATGATAGGAGTTCGAGTTTAACGTCGGTAGGGTAATCGATGTCTTTGGTAGAAAGGGTTAACCAATGTTGATCACTGGACCAATTCCGATTCTCAGAATAAATGGAAGATTTATAAATATGGAGATGAAGAATGTAAATCGGGTGGATCTGAACTCTGTTGATGGTAATAGAGACTCAAAAATGTGATAAATGATAGAAACAGGTCATAGAAAATATCTGGATGTGAATTGAATATTGTTTTGGGAGAAATAACCAAAATAGAAGGAATTGATCTTTGATCAATTAATCGATACCGGTGGTGAAGAGGTAATCGATGTCAATCTATGGACCAATGCCGGTTACTATGGAATCTAAGAAGATGATGAAAATTTGAATTTTAGGTGATTAATTCAAATGAAAACACTAACCTAGGAACTGAGTATGGTAGTGATGAGTCCTAACACCCCAAAATGAACCGAAATACACTAGTTATGATGGTGGGGTGTGAAGGATAAGAAAATAAGAAGAAACATTCTCACTCCTCAAAATGCAATTTAACCGTTAAAAGCTAACAAAATACATTAATCATATGCTTCATATTTTAATTTTATGTGGCTTATGCCATTTAAAACTAACTATGAATAGAGTAGCGTTTTTGGTTAATGAGGGTACCCTATAAATAGTTTATGGCTGGTTTTAGGTGTATTTTGGCTAAGTGTCCCCAATATATACTTCACAATATGTGAGGCCCAACTTTGATATGATGACTGGCTAGAACACCAACTGGATCCACCGCCAATCCAATTGTTAATCATTGATGGCAATTGTCGGGAAGGAAGATGTTTAAGAAGTGAGTAAATTGTTCAAGTGATTTAGACAGGGGTGTGTGTGTGTAAAGTGTGTGTTCAAGTGATTAATCCCTGTCAATCATCAACTGGTCATTACTTCTAGTATATAGATTGCAAAAAAATTTAAGTGGTCTAATGCAACATATATTTTTAAGCCCAAATTGAAAGTGAAATTGGATGTAGCAAATAGAGAATAGGTCAAGAGGATGATCTTTCACTAAATACAAGTGCAAAAGAAAGTAAGAAGAATTATTTTTAAACACCAAATCATGAATTTCCTTTAGACAAGTAGAAGAAGAGAATATTGACCAAAGAGAAACTTAATGTGAATTTTTCAGAAAAGAAAGAAACACACAATTCCCTATATGAAGAAAATGTAAAGAACCCACAAGAAGGGGTCCCACCAGGTGTGCCAAAATGTTTCACCTCAAAGTAATGCAATAAAACAGATAAGGGTAATGGGCGTAGGAGGAATACCTGTGAATAGTTGGGAGAAGGTTATGCGCATTGTAGACATTGATCGGATCAATGTTAGAGCTTCCGTTTGGCTAGGAGGAACTACTTGTAAAGCAAAACAATCCCACAAGAGAGAGTTAAACAGTATATGGCAAAGGATTGCCTAAAGGATGCTAATTCCAGAAGTTTGATACTTCGTAGATGGATTTCAATCCATTTTTTATCAAATAAATGAAAATAAATACGAGAAGTAAAGGTCCTATTGCTAACACTTTTATTTAGGTGTCTCAAAACATTATCAATACACTAGATTAAGAAAAGTACTAAAATACAAACTAATCTAGTATTGGGAAAGGTGTGGTTCAAGTTAGGAAAGGTCACTGATGTCTTATCGCGAAGGTCTAGGCAAGGTTTTGGGTGATTCTGGGCTATTTGGTGAAAGTTATGAGCTCATTGTTCTAAATAAAATTACCAGTCCACGAGAGATCGGTATCGTTAGGTGACCAAGCCGATACTTAGCAAATGACCGACGATGGTTGGGTGACCGGTGTCGGTAGGGGAAATATGGTGGAAATATCAAAATGGGTGTTTTGGGTCTCTTTGTGATTGCACAGAGAGTTAAAGGGGTTCAGGAAGGATGATGTGATTTTTTTAGGGCTCAAAAAGGGTAGTAGAGGTGTTAGGGATGGGTGAAATGGTTCAGGTTGATGGAATAGGTGGTAAATAGGTGAAAGGTGGTATTTAGGATAGAGAGGGATTAGATGAAAGAAGTAAATGAAAGACTTAAGATCAAAACAAAATCTTAACAAATAAGAATGAATTACTTATTTGGTAATCTATAGATCTGAAGGTGGTTGTTGGTTGATGAGCATTCATGGGAGATATGGGAATGTGTCGATGAAATGGAAACGGATCTGTGTGCTCGTTTTTGACGATTTGAATTTTGGATGAGATGATTGGATGTTGGTGAAGACCTAGGGTGTGCTATAGTTCGTTTAATCGGTATCTTGAATGCTCGAGAGTTATAATTCCAAAGCTTGGGTGAAATAATTAATTAGAGAACCCGTGCAAAGAGTTA
Organism: Taxus wallichiana var. yunnanensis; assembly: GCA_018340775.1. NCBI lineage: Eukaryota > Viridiplantae > Streptophyta > Pinopsida > Cupressales > Taxaceae > Taxus > Taxus wallichiana. The sequence goes on along the minus strand of CM031236.1, from coordinate 660,267,011 downwards.
GAAACTCTTATTTAAGGGTAATCGATGGCGGTTAGGAATTGGCACGGTGAGGAATAATCAAGGCGTTAGTTAAGAGAGAATTGGTCCAATTTGCCAAAAATAGGTTTTTCTCCAAAATTTGGCATAATATTTGACCTAGTCTGTGTCTGGAGTGTTTAATGGCATAAATTAAAGTGTGGAATTAGTTATAGGATTAATAGGTCATGAATAGTTAGGGTTGGAAAGATTCCTAGTTGGTTAGGATAAGTGGGGACTTGGTCTAAGGCAATTAATAGGTTTAGAATGGGTCTAGGGTGAGGTGGATAAGTGAGGTGGCTAGGTGAGTTAGATAATTAACTTAATTGTGATAATTAAATTAATTAAAATGTGTGTAAGTGGGCATGGTGGGGAATAATATTAAATTAATTAATCGAAGGTGGTTTAGAGGGTTGTGACCCAATTTTGGGTGTCTAGAATATGCACCCGTCCCAAATCAGATTGACTTGGGGGTTGAGACAACATGGGACTATCTCCAAGTAGTAGGACTCAAACTGAGACAGACCTCTAGATAAGGTCGGCTTCCTCTACCTATTGTCAACGTTAAGATTACTCCTATAAATGGAAATGCAACTACCTAACACTACCCTAAAATTCCAAGGGACCAGGGAAAGAGAGAGATGCATAAAATGTAAATTCTAAACTAAGGGAGATGATAGCCCCAATAAAAAGGAGTAGAGATATTCCTGTGAGTGAAAATGAGAGAAAAATGAAGAAAGGAAGGGCAGAAAGAAGTGCCACAATCCAAAACAACATTCAAATCATGATTTTTTGGAGTTCAACAAATTTAAACCCTCCAAATACAACAAGATATGAAAAATATATCTTCACATGAAAGGAAAGGAAAGAAACATAATACAACACAAGCTAGGGCAGAAATAGCCACAAAACATGAATTTTATTGCTTAAAAGGATGCACAATTCATCATAATGTAGGAAATAAGGAAATAATTTCCTTGCAAAAACCAAAATCAAAGGATGACAACTCATAAAAGTTCTAGAACAATTTTGACAAAGTTCCTTTACGTTTCAAAACATCCCCCTCAAATGAGGGTGTTTTTACATTATATAGAGAGGGAAACTTGAATTTTCTTCCACCAACCGACAACCTGTATTAAATATTTGAAAAGAGGTATGGGAAACCTTACTAATTTGTTTCCCAATGGTACCTTGCTTACAGAAGAAGACATGAGCACCATACCTCATTAAAATGGTCATTGAAGTGCTAAGTACTTCATTCATTAATGCCCGACCTGTCATTGTTGGTCCTATAGTCTTTCGGTTGTAAAACCTTTTTGGTGTCATCAAGGAGCATGTTAGAGGTGTTAGATGCATAATAACTTGTACCGATGGATTGCATCATTCCCATCTGTCATCAGGAGCATTTCTCCTACTACCGGCTAGTAGAATCATTATTCATGTAGCATATCAACCTTTTGGGTACCGGTCGGTTGCATTATTCATGTTGTGGGTCGGTTGCATGTTTCTTAACGCTTTTCCTTGGTAGCGAAAAACTTGTTATCGGCTAATTTGACAAAGATACATACTACCGGTGGTAGCATAAAACATGCTATCATCCGATAGTAGCATATATGCTACCACTCGGTTGTAACATACATGCTACCGTCCATTATCAACATACATGTTATCGACCGAGCGATAAACATGCTTACTTGGCCGTGTAGAACCAAATTTCTACTACCGGATGATATTTGATTCCTCTACCCGCCCAACCTCCACAACACTATTTTTTCTAGCATGTTCACCAAAGCTTCATCATATAGCCCAAATCTGAATTTTGCAAGTTAGCCAATTTACAGGGGGTGCAAAATTGGATAACAACTTCCAAATTTTCTTATCATTGGAAACCGATTTTATGAGTTGTAGTTCTAAATGAAACTTTTTATATGAATATACCCTAAAAGTAGAACAATATCCCCGATATTTACAAATTTAGAGTGACTAAAGATAAATAAAATCAAAGGGATAACAACACGACAAAATTTTACCAAATATGCAAGTTTCGAACTAGACATCAACATCAAGGGAATCATCAATACCAAAAAGGTATATAAAAATTAAACTCATCGATTTCAAATCAGATTTTTTGTGGAAATATTAAGAACATAACATAATCTCTCAACTTCAAATGTACAATATAGTGACTAACACCTCAATGATAACAAAGACTACAATTTTTAGTAAAGTTGACAAAGCTTAAATGTGAATTAACCATTTATAAGGCAAATAAACTACAAATGGAATAGAGACTAAAAACAAAACTAGGATTTTGATAAAACAAAAATGAATCACAAAAATCCCATTAATGGATTGTAAAAGTGAGGATTTTATGTGAATAAGCCAATGAACTAATTACTTCCCTAGAAATGGCACCAATTTATTGGCACTCAAATATTTTCTTTTGTGTGAAGGGTTGAAGATAAGGGAGTAAGACAAGGTAATTACATGCTTCTTCACTAGTTAGGGTCATATTTAAGGCAACAAATGAGAAGGTGGTTAACCTCTCACTCTTTTGGCTCTGTGAAACCCAAGAGAGAGAGCCCCTTTAACAACCTAAATGCATGAAAATAGTAAAGGATTAACATGAATAGTGTAGCATACCCATTTAACCAGCCTAAACAATATGATTTCTCACCCAATCTATTGTCACTAGTAGAAAGAATCACAAAGTTGTTTAAAATTGGGAAAAGATTGCAAAAAAAATTATTATGGAAAATATATCTATGCTTTTTAGTCCAATTTCTCTCAAGACAAACAAAATGAATAGAGAAAAACTTATAAACTTGAATCTTAAGTTTTAACAATTAAAACCTCAAGGAATTTTTAAATTGAAATGGATATTTTAGTAAGGTACAAAGTTAATGGAAGTGTTGTAATAAGAAGTGGTCAAATTAACCATGATCGGTGCCTAGAATTCATTGTTCAAAGAGTCTCCATAATTAAAACATAATGAGTTAGTAGTAAACCAAAAGAGGATAACAATTTACATAATTATTACACACTCTTCATACTTTACACATACAACAATCTAATCTTAAACATACCTCTTATTTTGCATCGAGCAGCACATCACAAAATGTCAAGACACTAATATTGAAACAATTTGTAGAAAACACAAAGGAATGAGATCATGTAAGGATTTTATAAATCAATAACTATAAGTGTTTACACAAAATAAATAACTACCTCAATATCAAACAATAATCTTCACATCCAATAACCTTCAACAAAGTTGAAACACTTGTTAAACATTTTGTAAAAATTTCATTTTGAATTGTAAATGCTACCACTTAACATTTTTGCTTGAATGTGTAGGAATATAATGCTAATTACAAAAACAAAGTTTTCTCATGCGCCAAAAATCCCAAATGAAGTATTTTTCCTTCAATTTGTAAAACAATTCCCTTTACAAAAGAGGAAAGAAGAGGTACTCATAATATTCCTCTAAAAGTAATCAAAGGTTAAGAGGGATCCAGCTTTTAACACCAAGAGATATCAAACCATCCACCAATGAAGAAAGAGACTGGAGCATGCCCAAATCACTCCTATCACACCAAAGTTTGAGGGAAACATAAACATTGCTTGAAACAAGAAAATTCCAACATAGAACTAATTCCCAAGAAATCATGCAAGAATATTAAAGGAAAATAACATATGCACATCCATAAAATCAAGAGAATGAGTGAACATGAAGCTTCCATTTGTCTAATATACCATAAGTTCACAAACGGGCCAATGAGAGATCTCAATTATTTATCTGTGGATTACTCAACTTCCTAATTAGATTTAGGTGGGAACACAAGTGGAATATCTAATGTGGAAGTACCCTATCAAGGGGGCAAACAACATTAAGAGTAACTACAAATCATTTTGGGAATTCTATATCATTTAATTTTATTGTTAGACCAAAATATACCCATAAATTCTATCATGAACTACTCACAAATTTATTAATGATTCCTCTCAAAACTAGAACCATTTACAATATCTCTAAATGATCTTTCCAATCATACCAACCATTCTCAAAATGGAGCTCCCAATCAAAATTTATGGGTAAAAGACATAATCTTTGTTTATTACCCGCTCCATTAAAATTGTGCAATTTTTTTATTTTCCCATCTATAATCAGCTTTACAATTTCCCTGTTGAGCCACATGTTACATTTTGATTGGGTAACCAGTTGACCCATGAATTTTCCACATGGCCCAATCATGTACCTATGTTTTAAAGGATTTTCCTCTCTCTTTTCTCAACTTTCATGTGTGCTAGAACACCAAAAATTGTGTCATGTAGCAAGCTCTCATTGATTTACAAGATTAACCCATGATTCGAGACACGTGGTCTTTCCTAAATTTTATCTCAAACTTTGTAACCAACCACCTATGATTAGGCCATGTAGCCCAATCGTGTTACCAATCCACTGTATTTATGAACACCTTTGATTGGGCCATGTGGCCTAACCATGGGCCTTATCTCCCAAATTTATTAAAATATTTTCTCCACCATTTATCATACCTCTCCTAGGTTACCGATTATCTATAATTATGATGCATGGAAAAATTCCATGTACTCGTATACATGGGTTTATAAACCCTCAACTTTTCCTTACTAAATTTACTTGTCGAGTTTGTGAAATGTTAACACACGTCCACACACTCCTAACCTTTTTCATTTTTCACCTTGTTAAAAGGGCTTAGTGGGATAGAGCATTTTCTCCACTTAAGTAATGAATCGCTTTTGTATTTCAATGCTTATGTGTAATATTTCCCATTGAATATGGGGTTTATATCTTATGTATGACAAACATAATTGACCGCGGTCAATCTTGTCCGACAATATTCTTTTGATGATTAACGAGATTGACCAAGGTCAATCCCATTTGATTGATCTCTCTAATAAACCCAAGCACCTTTTGATGACCCCAAATAGAGTAATTCAAAATTTCATTCCTCTAATTGATCTTCAAGCCACTTACAAACATATTGAAAGGCTATGAACTCATCTCGCAACTTAAAAATCAACTATAAGGCCCCAAAATGTAGTGGCACAATTTTGAGTGCCAACATGCCCTATTTTTATTATATTGCTATGTCATGAATGTATTTTTTCAACATCGTTAAACCTTTTCCCATTTGTTTGATGATGCATTACCAAAGACAACATTAAAAAATTGGTTTGTAATTACTTGGATATATAAGATCACATGACACCTAATGAGACATGAAATTATTATACATAATCAACATGACCTTGATTATGTAAGTAAGGTTGTTATTATTTCTCTTGAAGGTAACATGGACATACCATCTTTAGATACATGCACTCTAGTGAAAGTGAGAGTAACATTTTTGTAATGAAGAAGAGAAAGAATCATCATCCTCATCAAATGTCATTAGAAGAAGAGGAAGAACAAGAACAATTTCATGAAGTAAGATTATTTCAAGCCATCCAATAAAAGAGATCAAATTCTCTATTTCCAGCGAATAAAATAATCTCTAGTGTTAAAGTATTCATCAAAATTCATCTAAAATTACAACCAACATTCTTCACGGTTTGTCGATTCATCCATTTAATAATTAATCATTTCACATTTCCATGATATCAAATATTTGGACATTTGCACCACTTTATACATATTTACCATTTTATCAAATAGTTGGAAATTAAACAGTCATAAAAATATACATATTTACCATTTTATAACATCACCATATCATACATCAATCATTTCACATTTCCATGATATCAAATATTTGGACATTTACACCACAAAATACATATACATCATCATTTATTTTCCATAATAACAATAACTTGAAAATTAAATCAAAAGGAATCACCTAACTCCACCATGCACATTTGACTCCATCATGCCTAAATAACCTTGACTCCATCATGCCTATACCTGACTCAATCATGCCTACATGACCTCGACTGCCTAAATCACCTAGACTCCACCATGCCTATACCTGACTCCATCATGCCTAAATAACCTTGACTCCATCATGCCTACATGACCTCAACTGCCTAACTCACCTAAACTCCATCATGCCTACATGACCTCGACTCAATCATGCCTAATTCAACTAGTTTCCATTTTACACAATAAACAATGGAATTTAAAAATGAGTACATCATCCATCCAGTCAACATCATCAACTATATAAATGGGAGAGTTTATGTATCAATACATATATACACATATATACAATAAATATCGGATATGAAAAACTCTCATGTCTTCGACACATACGCTGGTATATATATCGAAAGAACAATATCACATCTAGATATCAATCATCACCCCACCTGATACCCTCTGTCTAGGCTCACTGTCTCCTCCTCTTGGCCCTCTCTTCAGGGCCCAATATTCGAGCACTTGTAACCTCACCATGGCCTTGTCTCTCGGGGTTGATGACCCCCATGCTACCAATTGTGAGTCCTAGATTGTTTCCACTCATTGGCTTCCTATTGGGTTTGTACTCGACATATGAAGGGACATTAATCCTGCAACGGCTAGATGATACGGATAGTACCCTGAGCCTTGTTTAGGGCATCTGAACCTTGTCATTGAAACATGATCTGAGAGTGGTGCCATGGGTCTCACCTGCAACCTCGACAGAAATATTCCCTGCTAATAATGGCCTCGTCCATTGTCATAATGCCTACCCTCCTACTTGTGCAATGGGACTCGACACAGTGCAGTGTATGCATCTTGTGGGACCTTATCCATGTGCTTGCTTTGTGGTACAATGGAGCAACTTGGGCTTGTAAGGCCACAACTTTGTACATGTTTCATGGCCAACTGGCCATGTAAACCTGTCACATGTGCCTTTAGGATGGCTACTTGCCCTCCATCCCCATCTTCACCTGTCAGCGAACTTGTGCCTATCTTACTTGAGCTTATAGAGTTAGCTGTCACTTGTGCACATGCAAGGTAGTCACCTATGCCTCTACCTTGTCGGTTGTCCTGCGAAACCTATAATTTGTTCCTGTAGGGTGGTAACCTAACCCTGTAATGTATCCCTCTGCACTATGACAGTAGCTAAATCGGGTGCCCTGGCCTCGGTGGTGCCGCCCATAGCTGTGCCACCCACCACTACCTATATCCATCAGTGACACCCACGTCATCAATCCATCTATCTACCACCTGCTCCTCTGCCTATCGAAACACTTTAACATGGTGGATATATGGGTCTCTCCATGTCATCTCTTTGGTATTGTCAAAAAGGTGGGGGCACGTCCTTCCATAATCCAAACTATTGTCGACCTGTCCATAGGTATCGTGTCATGCCTCGACCCACCGCCTCGTATCCATCTCAGATGTCAAGCTCCTCTAACTCCTCAACCATACCTCTATATGATGGATAGTCAACATATGACTTCCACACTATATCAACTGTCAAAAGGTCGTACAATCACTTCCTTTAGTATGACACATCATATGTGTCCCTCGCCACCCTTGACATTCCACTGACTGGTACCCATCATCTAAAACCAACTCTGAAAATACCACCTTTGAACCAATCATGTTGTCATAAACCAACATGGCACACACACACACACGATGTGCTCATATGCCTAGCAGTGTAATAAATAAGTACATCACATACCAAATCTCCTCAATCTCCCATAGGCCCATAGCTCCCTATACAACTGAACTAGGAAGACCGGTGCCCAAGTAAATCGTATCCGCTCCTTCATCATGTCCTTGCGTAGCACACCCGGTGAGTGCTCATGGAAATATTCCACCCTCATAATACGGAAGAAAAAAACATCCCATGTCCACCTTCATCAACATCGAGACAAATTTCTAGTCTCCTTTAGATGGAATGCATACATATCTCCATAAGTGAGACTCACGTTGTGATACCTCCGCTCACCCATCACCTCCCCAAATCACTATCAGCTCCACCAATGTCTCGGATGAAATGGAATATACTAGCTCCTAACAATAGGAAGTCGCAAGATCCTATGCACATCCTCCAAAGTGATAGTCATCTCACTTATCGGTAAGTGAAAGATATTGGTCCAAGTCTCATCTATCGATGAGAGTGACCATCAAACTATGATCCTGGGATACATGCCTATAATGTCAGATCAAACTAATTCCAACATCGGTCATGTTCCCCCACTCCTCTGTGGTCACGCTAGGTCGCATCTGTACCGAGTAGGGGTGGTATTTTTTCCCTCATCCTTAGTTGATCTCTCACCTACATCATTCAACACAACCTTGTCAAAACTTGACTACCTCAAACAACCTATTACCCACCACACAATACCCAACCACATAAATCATGCCTACCCCACACCTAATTCACCTACAAACCTAATGTCTCTTATCATCATTACCCACTAACTTAGTTCATCTTACCTACTTACCTATTCCACATCGCCGAAATAAAACTTTACCCTTGTTGGTTGTGGAGTCGATAGCGACGGAAGTTGAGGGGCAGCGCCCCCCATAAGCCACATTTTATATTTATTTATGCATTGTGAAATCTAGATGGTTCGTTATTAGGTCACAGATCTAATGGGTGGTTTTCTATTTTTCCCTAAAATGATAAAAACCTAATATATTTAAAGGGTCATTATGTATAAGGCTCGTTGTGTTAGTCGTGGCACTATGAGAGAGAGTTTTGGCTGGTGAATAAAAGGATTGGTTTTTTCGGTGGACGTATCCCATTTTGGGTGAACCACGTTAAATCTATGTCTTTGTTTTATTGCATTCTTTTTGGTTTTATGTTTTTACATTATTCATTGCATGCTTGTTTATCTGTCTACAACGGTATAATCCTAACAACCTTTTTCCCTCTACATAAATCTTCACCTACCCCTTCCTCTATTTTACTTTCCTACCTAGCCCTTCTTTCACTTATTTACTCTTAATCATGACTAACATTGAGTGTGCCTTGACCGTCATTGGTTACCTAGACCTTGACCGATTTCGCCAAAGCTAACCAATGTCGGCCCAATGAGATCGGTGTCGGTCTTTGTTTCAGCCAAAAACTGAAAAACCCATCCCCCATTCTCAACAAATTCACAAAAAATGACCTAAAAACCTACTCTAACCCACCCAAACCTATCCTAGCTTCATTCCCAACCCTATTTAACCTACATTGGACCTTCCCACCCCTCATTTCCTTCATTTTTACCTAAATTTCAAAAATTAACATTACACCCAAATTTTACACAAAACCGATTTCAACAAACTATTTTCAACCAAATGATGGATTCGGATTGACTCCTACCTCATCTCAGCATTGTCTCCATGGTGGCATGTCTATTCATTACGCCCGATGGTCCCCCACTCCCTCTCCTACCTCCGCCATGCGCAAAATCAACTCGTCACCTCCAAACCAATCGAATCAATTGAATAGATCTCGTGGACCCTTGCCAATTAATTCCAATCACCCGCTACATGGATCGCCAGCTCAACTCAACTAGCTATCTTGTACTATCGTTTTCCACTCCTCAACTTCTCCTCTGTCATTTTCTAAAAATGGAAATGTCAAAATGAATCCGTAAAAAGTGGAATTTTCCTTTTTAACCCCAAATCGACATAACCAACGTCGGTCATATCGTGTCCTAGCCAACCGACGTCGGTTAATCTATAACTGGCATCGGTCACCTGACATAACCATTTGACATAACCTATGTCCATTTTCTTAAAAACATTATTTCTCTAACCACTTTTGACCTTACCAACACCTATTACACCCTACCCGCAAGCCTACATTACTTGTACATTTCCTTAATTACATTTATGGACATGTTATTTACCTATACCTCGGCCTTACCTTAACCTGACCTACATACCCCGACTGAATCACCTTTTGTGACATTTGAATTTGTGTACTCACTATACCTTGCGATGTTGTTACCCATGTTGTTTAGCCTAATGACCTTATCTTGCCAAACGATGTGATGTTTATCCCGACAAAACCTTTGTTGCCATGGAACAAAACAGGGATAATTTTAGCGGTGAATATTGGTAATATGGCAAAAATTTCATTTATGAAAATTTGAAAAGGTGAATTTTTCGAGTGGGACGGTGCCTGTTCGCCTAAAATATATAGTATATTTTTTTTTTGGGGGTCGACTTCACCTTCATTTGAAAACATCTCTATAAAAACCTAGCTGATTAGCTCGGGTAGTATACCTCAAGTAGCTTAACAAATTACCAATCTTGTGAAATTTGAACTCGCATACCCTTAATCACGAGAGATTGATTCTTTGTTAGCTTTGTGATTGTTGACACGCGACAAATGCGGTGTTGGCCAGCACAAGGGCGCGTTGACGCCGTGCGATAGAGAAGTGTGTTAACGTGCGACTTGGCGGTTGACACGTGGCGGAGGAAGTGTTGCCGCGAAAGGAAGTGTTGACGCGCGACAGAGAAGCGTTGACGCGGCGAAAGCGAGTGTTGACGCGCGCGCAGTATATTCGAGATAGTGGGCGCATGTGCAGAAATGGGTTGTTGGCGCAGCGACAAGTACGAAGTTGACACATGACAAAGACCTCGGGCAGAGAGGACGCGCGTGAGACCTCGGACAGGCTGGGACAGAGTCACTACTCGGGTTTTTTGCGATGCGAGGACTCTTTTTAGAATAATGGAAGGTGCCACCAAAGAATACGAATAACCTAAAAGTAAGTAAGAAATCTCAAATCACTCTTGAGTATTTTGGAAACTCTGCGGATACGAGATATTGTAAATACCAATCATATAGATGCCACCAAAAAGAATCGAGAATGATCTTGGCGTGTGTGAAGGTATTATTGAGGTGGACATGCATTCTTGCATATCAAAGTCAAACAAATGAAACCTACGATAATATGCCGAGATCTTGAAGATATTGTTCCTATTGGGTCACTGACCGAGAAGTGCAGCTAGATATCATAGATACAAACACTCAAACAAAATGGAAGGCGTAAATCAAAATCAAACTCCGAGTCCAAGAAAGAGGAAACACAGGTGATTGTGATATTGCTCAAAATTCTACTCAAAAAAGTAAAGCATTGAAAACAAACAAGAATAAGTGGACCATTGGCGGGACATACAAGTTTGATTGGGCAGCTAAATTTCCGTTTATTGAACTGTACAATCATCTAATTACTGAAGAAATCCCATCGAATGTACATGTAAAATATGTACGTGGAAATTGGGAAAGCAACAAAAAATGCAGCGAAAAGTTTGGACACTATAGAAAAACATTGTGGAAAACAATATTTAAGCATAACTTGGGGCGGATGGCCGAAAATCAAAACACATAGGTGGAAAACTGAAAAACAATGCATGCATGTTAGATCGCAGTGGAATATGAGGGAGAGCGAAAAAACACAGACATCTGTTGGAAAAGGGAGGAATGATCACATCGCATATTGGTAAGATGAAAGAAACAAATCTACATGCAAAATTCATACAATTCTCTACTCTTTTTCAAATACTAAAAAAAGGAAGAGCGATTTCGGATTTCCTCGATTTCAAAGTTTTGTATCAATTTAACGGAATGTTGAATGTACCTCAGTCTCATTGGTCTGAAAGTAGTGGATGGGAAATGGAAAAATGCCTCTCGATGATAGAGAAGGAAGATTTGAAAGAGAATGTAAAAAAGCAAACTTTATCTCTCTTTAATTTGATGAAGTGACAATGAATCGGCAAACACCGCATGGGTATGTATCCACATCTATACTTTAGAAAATCATATAAGGACACCTCATCTGTTGGGTGTTATGAAAATGGTTGAAAACTATAATGCCGAAAACCTATATAAAATAGTTGTTTCTCATTTGAAAGATGTTTCTTTGGTATGGTGATTATGAAATTGTTATGAAGTTGGTATGCGTTGGAGCAGATGGTGCATCTGTCATGCAGGGTCACCGAACAGGGCTCTTTGTTAGATTACAAACAACAGTGGCCCCATATATGCTACCAATTCACTGTATGGCTCACAGAATGAATTTAGCGTATAAAATGGTAAGCAACCACGAAAATGTTGCTAAATTAGAAGACATTATAAGAGAACTTCATGCCTATATGTCAAGTAGCCCAAAGTGTTTTCTCGAGTTCCAAAAATTTGTAATTAGAATTACAGATGGCAAAAAACTTCTGAAGGATGTGGAGACTAGATAGATCTCTTTGTATGAACCTGCATACGAGTTCGTGAGGAGTATCCTTCATTGGTTGGTTTAAATGCACAAATACCGTCATGAAGTTGATAGAGCGAGGACTTGTTGTTTCGTTTAAGCGATTTGGAGACATTGCTTACATTGGTTGGTATTCTTCTAATGTTAAAGGAGATCAATACTCGATGAAGCATGCATAGTAGGCGATTAATCTATATTGTGGATTTTATACGGATGAGGAAAATGGTATGTCAAAGTCTTGATATATTGTACTATTCCCAGGATAGTTTTGATGCACTTTTTTGTTTTTGAAAATTGGAAAGATTTATTAGATCTTAAAAATCCTAACACCTTTTTGAGATTTAATATCCACGATCACCTATGCATCACTTTGTTAATGGGAGGAAATACCAATGCACATTTTGTAAAAATGTCAAGATATTACGAGGATCGGAGCGAGAAGATGTTCCGTGACACGTAATTTGTTTGAATTTGTTATAGTTGAAACAAGAATAAAGCTTAAAAAAATTTGAAACCTTGTCATCGAAATTAGGAGCGTTTACGTAAATATAAAATTCTAGAAGCCATTGGTGTGATGAATCCTAATTTTGGAATCTTGAAGGTGGTAAGTGCGAGACTTTGTCGATAAGCATTTCCATAAATCAATGGGTACAATAATGGAACAATTTGCAAAGGCGTCGAGCTCAAGGGTATGGAAATCAAAGGTATCTTGAATGCTGGATTTATTAAAGTTTCATCAACAAATTTTGTAACAATAATGAGGAACCAATATAAGAATTTAGATCAACCTTACGAAAGTGGTGTTATTACGAAAGGTGTGGCGAGGAATCTATCAAAGTTCTATCTTATAAGAAGATATCGGTGAATATTTCAGATTATATGAGTTATGCCAAACAATGATTTTGGGGTGCATGTGGAGGATGAAAGGGTTTTCGGTGCATTGTCATTTATAAAATCAAAGCGAAAGCAGGTGGATAAAAATCGGAAAGTTGCATGAGGTGTTATGTTTCTCGATACTCCATGAAACCTTTCCATTTGACGAGCAATTGCACACTGGAATTCCCTTTGCGAAAGAAGAGGTGTGAATAATACAGATACAAGTACAAATATTCCCAACCTTGAGAGTGTAATTGGCTCTTCGTCACATTCTACAGAAGACAACATCGACTTTGATGAAGCTATTGATAATGGATTGTTTCAACTTTAAATAGGTATCTTCTTTATCTATCTTTTATCTTTATCATTAAAGATGTTACAGGTCTATATACTAAAAATGTTAGGCAATTCACCCATCTATCTACTAATACATTTCTCGTGTTGGGTTTTTTTAAAACACAGATCTAGCTCATTACCAAGTGCGATGATGATTTCAACTTTAAGGAGGTATCTTTTTCCCCTTAATCTTATTGTTTATTCTTATTCATTTTTTTCAGCTCTGGTTATCATTAAAGATGTTACAAGTGTATGTATTTACATTTAGTTAAATACATCTTTTTATTTTTTGAAAACATGGGTTGACATCTGTCAGAGGAAAGCTGTTACTTCTCGGACGATGTCGAGCAACTCACCCATCTATTTACTAATCCATTTTTGTGTTGAATTTTTTAAGACAAAGATCTAGCACATTACTAGGTGATGATTTCAATTTTAAATAGGTATCTTCTTCAACATAATCTTATTGTTTGTTACTTTACATTTTTTCAAGCTCTTGTTATCATTAAAGGCGTTACGGGTCTAATTCTATATATTTACATTTATTTAAAGATATTGTTGGTCTATATATTTACGAGATGTTCTTTGGCACTTCTCGGGGTTCCATGTCGGAGCAACTCACCCCTCTATCTACGATGTCATGTAAAACAAAGATCTATACGTTACCCTTGATGATTTCATAGCGATCTAATACGCAAGAGGTAAGCTAAACCCCAGCATATTTGCGATTATGTTTAATTTCTTCCCGGTGATGATTCTTTCTTGATTTCTCAGAATTATATTTAATTTATTTTTAAATATAAGTCCACATAAAATTCCTCATAAAATTCACATAAAATTCGGGATAAACAATACATTATACGATTTTAAATATAAGTCCACATAAAATTCCTCATCATCCATATATATCATATCATCACCATATCATTATCATATCCTGAGTCCTGACACTACAATTATTATTAACACAATTATTTATCTAATTTTAAATTTATTAAAACAATTTCATTTTTAAAAATAATTCATAATCATATCATTACAATTCTATTCGTTCTAATGTCATCTATATCCATTCTAATCATTAATGTCATCTATATCCATTATAACACATTCCATTTATTTATCATATATATCCATTCTAATGACATTATGATCATATCGTTACAAGTGTAGAGAATAATTATCTTAAAATAAGTTCAAAAGTCTAGAGAAGAAGAATTCACGTGCTTGATGATAAATCTCGTCCACATTAAATTGATCATCGTTTTCATCATCATCATCGTTAATTATCAATTATCATCATTCATCATCTCGTCCACATCTGATTCATGTGATACGAGTAAACAAAAAACATACATATAATTCATGATAATCACCATCTAATGAAATTAAAATTAAAGATTGTATATAAATCCATATAATTAAATTCAAATACCATAATACATACTCGATAGTAGAAGTTTTCAAATTCAATATTTAAAGTTTCCTCGATAATAAAAGTTTTAGTTTTGAAACCCTCTCTTTCTTTATCCAATTCTACTCCTCTGCACTCTTCCCCATGGCTTCTTCCCCTTGTGGTTTTGTACCTCTTTCCCCAACGCGAGAAATCTCCATGCGGCAACTGACACATTTGGATCAAACTGCGAGTGTATAAACTATCCGTTGCGATAATTTTCATAACGTTAATAATCTCATTGATAAGAACCTTATCCCTTGTCCCATTCTATAAGTTGATTGATATGAGGAAGCATCTCCATCTTTCTCATCAGACCCACACAAAATATTTTTGTGCTTGTCCGGATCTATGAAATACTCCTTGCCCTCTTTAGAAGTACTTGTGCCCAAAACCTGTATGGTCAATGACAAGTGATACCTAATCGTGAGTGAACAAAACGAGACTTGAAAACATATAAAGAGAAAACAAACTAGCATTACTTTGTGTACTATATGGTCGATAGAGTTATCGATCCACTCAATGATTCTCTCGAAGCTTCATACTCGGGAATTGTGTAAAAAAGATAACACATTTCCATTTTTGTGAGTTACTACATCAACATGTGCGAAATTAGACATGGAGATACATAACATCACGGAGGCTTAAAAACAAATATAAAGTCTCATACACTCGACCAAATATACGGGGGAACATTTACCTTGATGATAGGAGTGATAAATTCCACAACAAATGAAGGAATTTTAAGCGGTGATGGCGGTATGGTGTATGAAATTGATCAGCAATCCTTTGATGTGGGAACCATCATGGTCCTTTAAGAGGCACAAAGGACAAGTCAAAAAGATCTCCTTTAGAAAGGATGTGTCGAATTAGCGAGAAACTAAGCGGCGCTAGACAAAGATCATGTGCAGTCTTGTCATTATCATCGAGATGGCCATATCTTAAATATTTAATCTTTGTCATATATTTTATCTTCTATAGACCAGGATTTTTATATTTACTATCTCTTTATTCTCCATTTGTTGGTGAGTGGTAGCTTCCACGACATTGGCGACTTACCTCTGAGAGAGAACACGCCATAATAATATTGACCAATAAGATATTCACCTTTGATAGGATAAAGATAACTAAAATAACAAAAATTAAATTGGAAAGTGATGTCGAAACATGTCACAATCTTTACTAAATTCGGTATTCACATTTCCACTGATTGAAGAGCCTGAAACACTTACAATGAGAGCCTTGGTGAGTCACCCTCAGTTAATATTAAAAATACATTGATCGGAATTCTTCCACCTATTTGATTTGCATCATCAAGTTTGGGAACATCAATTAATTTCCCCTTCTTGGTTCCATCAGTTTTTCTTAAGATCTTTTTTGTTTAAACTTTTCCACTTTGCACTCATCGGTCGAACAAAGTTCTAGCTCATCTTAGACCTAGCATTGCAAAATTACATGCACTCAGAAATGCTACATCTTAGACACCACACCTTTATTTATTGACATGGGCTCTGAATGCGAAAGCTTGGTGAAAATTACTATAAATTTATAACAGTAGTGTATCGAATAATAAGCAGAGAATAACAAATATGAATTAAAATGAATTATACTTACAATCGACATGGAAACCAAGCGTTGATTCGAGAAAATTCTTTTCTTCCCCGAGTGTTGCCTTGGTTGTAACAATTCGTAAATTTTTTGAGCGAAGGCGTAAACGATGGATGTCATTTAGCCCGATCTTGAATTGGAAAATTCAGCCATCGTTGAGTCACATAAAAAAATGCCGTCCTCTGAATTGTAGGATGACGAAGGTAATTCAAAATATCTGGATCATTTGAAATGGGGCATAATACGAGCCACAATAAATTCACACGCATCCATTAAATCTTTATATTACACGAAGACATCTTTAAAAGTGGTATGGATGTGAGGGCATAAGGATTCTGTAGTTGATCTTGGAAATCGATTGAATTGGATTCTCTTGATTTTGTTCTAAACTTGCGGTTAGGAAGCATTGAGACCCTGCGAAAATTCAGAAAGGCTGGAAGGTGAAAATGAGAAAATGACCAGGTTGAAGGGTATTTATAGGCTAAATCAGGTCTCGGTAAGCTGATTGACCGCTTGCGTCGAAGTCTTAGGCGCGCCAACAATAGTCCTAGGCGTAGCGTGTCATGATAGGATCTAGTGATGCGGCGTCGATAAGAAGCGAAGCGGCCAGCGCGTCGATAAGATCGGTGACATGCGACAATAGGAGTCGGCGGCGTGCGTCGATAGAATCGGTGGCGGCAGCGTCGATAGAATCGATGGCGCTTCGTCGATGGAAAGCGGCGCCGATGTGATGCGGCGTCGAGAAGAGCGATGTGGCGTCGTCGATAGGTGCACGATGTGGCGGCGTCGATAGCATCGGTGGCGCGTCGGTCGAAGACCATTGGCGTTCCATTGACCGTGTCGGGAGTGATGAGTGACTAGATGGATCTCTTTATGCCTGAGAAAGCTTGAGACTACGAAATAATTGATTTCTTATCCAAAATTTAATGGAATTTGAAGTTTTCACCTCTTTTACACTGAGGAAATTCCCTTCGTGTTTGCGATGCGGCGATTGAGATGAAGCCTTCAAATTTATCCCAGGACCAAAGAAAGCAAGCGATGTTTGGTGTGTACTTGATGATGATAGGGTCTTGTTTGATAAGTTCAAAAAGAAACTTCATGATATATCTTTTTAAGGCAAGTTTGAGATGAGATACTGATTAAGGAACTCTTAACAAAATTTACACAATGTTACCTTTTTAAGATGATCGACCTTGCCTGAGAGAACTTTATGTTGAGCTGTAAAAAAAAATTTCAATATTTGAGACACTTCATTTTATCAATTGTACTTGAAGATCATGATTAATCGATTCGAGGCATAAAAATGGGGGAGCTTGAAAATTGTCTTGAGCATACACTTGAACATTGTATCTTCCAATGAGGAAAACAAAACAAGGTGGTAGCAAGAATTTTATACTTTGATACTCATTGCAAGGGTCACCAAGTATTTCATCATTTCAATGATGATAATTAGAAGAAAGTAAAAACAACTTTCATTACATCTGACAATTTTGATCACTTTACCCTTATTGTATCTTTCAAACCTCATACTTGTGCCTGAATATCCTTACATAGGATGAGATGAATCTACTAAAGGATCAAAGATTTCAAGTTCATTCTTGTAACTAATATGATATGTAAACAACCTTATTGAGCTATGATCATATGCACCACCTTAAAAATTTGAAAAAAAAGAAACATATTTTAATTCAACCATTCCAAGATCTGGAGTCCTAAAGAGAATCTCAAGAGATGTGAATCTATACTGACATATTTTAATCTTGATCCATTTTCCCAAAACATTTTACAATATCTCAAGATGTGAGATCCTATACAAAAATTACTTCTATGATTTATCTGAAGAGGCAGCACTTTATATTTTTTCTTGGATCTTTGAGAAGACCGGTTGTTTAGTTTGCATTTCTAAGCGATCCCGAGTTTATAAAAAACTTGAATAAGTTTAAATACTCATTTCAAAATCGATTAAATTTGGCATGAAGCACTAAAAAGACACTCTATACACATTTCATGTTTTGGTTAACCATGGGTTTTCCTAAAGATGTTCTGGAAGTCTATATCTTAAAAATGTCGACGATTCACCCATCTATCTCTTAATCCATTTCTCGTGTTGGGTTTTTTTAAAACATAGATCTAGCTCATTACCGGTGGCGGTGATGATTTGAACTTTAGCGGTATCTTTTTCCCCTTAATCTTATTGTTTATTTACTATTCATTTTTTCAGCTCTGGTTTTCATTAAAGATATTACAGTCATATCTTTTAAAAATGTCAGGCCAATTCACCCATCTATCTCTTAATCCATTTCTTGTGTTGGGTTTTTTTTGAAACTGAGATATAGCTCATTCTTGAGTGGTAGTGATGATTTTCCACTTTAAGGAGGTATCTTTTTCCCCTTAATCTTATTGTTTATTCTTATTCATTTTTATTGTAGTTTATCATTAAAGATGTTACAGTGCATGTATTTACATTTAGTTAAAAATCCTGATCTTTTATTTTTGAAAATTGGGTTGACATCCGTCAGGAAGGTTATTACTTCTCGAGGCCCGACAATGTCAGACAACTCACCCATCTATCTACTAATCCATTTTTATGTTGAATTTTTTTTAAGACAAAGATCTAGCACATTACAGGGATGATTTCAATTTTAAATAGGTATCTTCTTGACATAATCTTATTGTTTGTTACTTTACATTTTTCGGCTCTTGTTATCATTTATTTAAAGATATTGTTGGTATATATTTAAAGATGTTCTTTGGCACTTCTCGGGCCCGACGATGTCGGGAAACTCACCCCCTCATCTCTGATGTTAGGTAAAACAAAGATCTAGCTCGTTACCCTTGATGATTTCACAACAATCTAATACATGAGGAGTAAAGCTAAACCACTATCATATTTAACGATTATGTTTAATTTCTTACCAATGATGATTCTTTCTTGATTTCTTAGAATTATATTTAATTTATTTTTTTATATGTGCGAAAATCCTTTGATATATTTTTTTAAGCTGTGAAATAAACTATTAAACGATACATTATACTATTATAAATATAAGTCAGGACACTCTTCTAAAATTTCGTGCTTTGTCATAGATCCATCACTTGTTGGATTTCTCCATGAAGAAATAGATCTATTTTAGACTTATAATGATCATTCTCTAACACGAAGTTATTCAAACTCAATTCTAATGCTTTATCTTCCATATCCACTATAGTCTACCACCCAAATCTACACTAATCACAACTATTTAAATCAAAATGCTTTGAATTTGTTCAGAGAAAGCATTAATTTGATACTACATATTGGGATTTTTAGAAATCATGAATGTAATAAACTAAACCAAAGAAAAAAATTAGATCTAAATGGAAGAATGAAATCATGAGGAGACTTGTGAGTCTTTATCTCCAATAAAGATCCTTTCTAGTAATAAAGTATTAGAACATTGATAATTCTATTAACCGAGACTATCACTGCAAATGTAGTGTGCCTTCTTGAAGGCTCTCTACATAAATACTTACTTACACATAGTTTCTTATGATCTAGTTTACAACCTTGATATTTTCTTACACACTCTCAAATTAATTCCGACTTATAGCCTCTAGATTCTAATCCACGATTATTCTTCACCCCCTTATCGAATATAAAAAAATGATAGGATTCTTGACCTATGAACTTGATCTATGACGGACTAATCTTCATGATAAAAACCTTATATATTTTACATTAAACTTGAAAGTTACTATATCGAGCTTGACCTATCTTTTAATCACATGGTTATTCCAAATTTGGTTAATCTAGCCTCCGTAACCTTGACTATTTACAATGACTTGTCGATCTACTCTACCGCAAAACAATATCCATGATAACAAAACCATATCTTTTAAACCATGGTCTTGATTATTT